>CANNZV010003420.1:0-21600 GCA_947561585.1 Caprella mutica
AGTGGCTCCATACGCAGGGAACGTGTTAAAATGTGGCAACCTGGATCCATTTTCTCACTAAACTGGCCTAGTTTCAGAGAATGTTCATCGAGTAGCCAATATGTCTTTTTATCAAAATAAGTTAACAAAAATTAGTAATGCAGTCGCCAGTCGTCAAAATTTAATTCCAAGCCAGTCGTCAAAATTTAATTCCAATTTTGAAAGTCGACAGTCGTCAATACCTATATTATTATAATATTGTACCTACTTTATTATCAAAAGTAAACATATCTTAATATATAATTGAGAGCATATCAGCCAATCACAGAGGGCATACAACTGATAGCAGCCAATCACAGAGAGCCTGAGAGAGACATACTTTCTTTCATAGTTATTCATCTGTTTTTTTCCGATAATTAGTCAGAGAGCATCAAATTAAAATGACAAGTAGTGACAAAATCATTCATAACAAAAGATTGCAATCTTTCACAGAAAAACAGAAAACTGATAACAATTATACATTGCGGACGCACCATATCAAAATAAAATGGCGGCTTTGTTTACATTTCAACAAAGATGCGCAGTTCCACCGTTTATGATTCTGAGTCACCAATTTTAATCTTAAATCTAATTAAAGTGCTAATAGTCGTCTATACATTGGAAAGATACTTATTTTCTCAAATTTTAAGTCGACAATTAATTGGCGACTTGGTACATACTCTTAAACTAGGTAAACTGGCGACTTTCCTGCCACACTTGAAACAGAAACATGGCTGTTCAGACTATTATCAGTAAAATTCCATGTTTTAAAGTATGGACAAAGTCATTAGCCAGTCAGCAAAGCATGCACAATCAGTCTCCAGATATTTTATTTTTGAGCAAATTTCTCTCCAATCTATAAGAGAATGTCAGTTAAAGCCAATTAATTGGCTTAGATTTGGAAAGTCAAATCTAAGATATGTCTATTTGGCTTCAATTTTGAATTAATTCCTATGTTCCCATTTTAATTTTGGCTTGAATCTTTCAAAAAATGAGCCATGTTGCCAAACTGCAGGAACTGGTAAAGTGTTTTCCAAGAAATCCTCTATTTTAGCTTCTGTTCACAGTAAAATATATGTAAATATAGGAGGAAATTAAGGATTAGGATTGTTCGCACAAAAAATGTTAAAAATGTCCATATTCTGCAGACTGGCCATGTTGGCTAGGCTCAGAATTTTTGTGAAATTTAACTCACAATTGGCTTACAATTTTCCACCTCTGAAACATGGAATAAATACATGTAAACACTAAACATAGGAATTAATTAGAAAATTGTTGCCGGATAATTAAGGAGACTAATTTCAAGGCCTCTATAGTCGGCGACCAAGTAAAATAGTATGGCTCATAAACTCGCCATTTCTCTCTCCACAAATCACTGAATTTCTCTTAAAAATGATCAAATTATCATAAATTCTCACCAAATAACATTGTAGCATAGGAGAAAATTAGATATTTCTCGCCATTTGCATTGAAGAACTCATAATAACTGTCACAAACTCGCCTTTAAAATGCCAGTCTGCAGAATATGGGACATTTTTAACATTTTCTGTGCAAACAATCCGTAATTTCTTCCTATATTTACATGTATTTTACTGAGAAGTGAGAACAGAAGCCAAAATGGAAGATTTCTTGGAGAACACTTAACCAGTTCCTGCAGTCTGGGCCCCACTCTGTATTTCGTGGTAAATTCCACCGACATGTCGGTGGAATTTTTTTCCTATGAAATTAATATTCTGGCAAAGTCGGTGGATTTTTAGCTATTTATTCCTATGTTACCATTAATTTTCGGTGGATAAATTGGGAAAATGTTGGTGGATCAGCCAAATTACTGGAATTCTATGGTGGATTTTTTAAGCTTTTTCAAAAAGTCAGTGGAATTTTTTGCACCAAATACAGACTGGAAGTCTGTCTGGCCACTCTCGAAAATACCTTAGGCTAACACTAACAGATGAATTTTAGAGGCTAAATGCTGCGGATTATACAGTTCCCATTAATTTATTACTGTATTTTAAGGTTTGCGAAACTCTAACAGAGTAATTAGTCCATCAGAAAAGACCACTCATTCCAGAGTGGCAGTCTGGTAAAATGATGAGTTTGGACATGCTTTATTACCAAGATTAGAGTAAGTGATGCAATATTGGACTATTAAGACGGACTCCAGTGACATCAATCAAAAAAATAACAAATGAGAAGAGCCATTCTCACTAGCAACCTTATCTTACATCCAAAGACGATGTTCTGACAATTAAAAAAACGATAGTCTTTTGTTTACATTCATTTATAAAATATAATGATTCTAAATCATTTAGCCATGAGAAGTAGTAATCAGACGCATGGGAGCAGTCATCGGACGCTTGTTGATGCAATCTTCGGACATGAATATTTAGTTTTGCATTTATCTCTTTGATTAATTTAATAAGGATTGATTTAATTATAGTTAATTGGAAATGATTATCAAATATTAATGTTATTATATAAACAAAAATTACCGTCGTTTTATTCCTAACCGTTTTAATTAATTAGCTAAAAAAATTAATTTCCGATGCAATAATCAGACGTTAGTTTGATGCACTTATCGGTCATCAGAAAAAATATTTTGATAGCAGTTGGAAGCCATTTGTTGCCTTTATATTAATAAATCAATGATGAAATCAAAGTCTAATGATTTGAGAGATATTTTAATAAGTAGGTAAATCATAATGGAAAGAAAACACTGTCCTCCTTTAAATGTAAAATCAATTCCTTAATTAGTAAAATAAATTTCATAATGAAAAAAAACAATAACATAGGCTATGTCGATATAAAGTTATTACTATAGTCTATGGAAAAAAATAATTTAATAATTGATAGAAAAATATAATAATGTTAATATCACCATTTCGTAAAACTACTGACTACTGAGACAAAAAAAAAACAATATTGAAAGTTCAATAGAAAAGAAATAATTATCAGAGATTAGTCAGATTCATCTGTTTCTACGATGCCATCCCAACACTTTCACAAATGAAATCACATTCTTCATCAGAAAAGTCCTCCCTAATTCTATTTTTCTTCAAAGAGTCTTTAGGGATACATTTCCACACGCATTAATGACTCGCATCTGTCACATGGAATCCATCTTCTAACCAAACCAGAAAGGTTATCTTCTGACCAGAGCAATGAACAATATCTACATTGCCAATCATCACTCTTCTTCTTCTTTTTCGTTATTTTCTTGACTTCTTTTCCAAAAGAATTGTCTGTATTTAACAGCAGAAATCATGAAGGAGGTCTCTTTCGGTGTTTTTTTTCTTCTTATATTTATTTTCCCTTCCCAAAAACACATGGTTGTTATCATCTGTCATCTGACTAGAAGAGGGTGAAGAAGTAACCCTAGTGTCAGAGGAGCTCGAAGACGCTATGGCAAGAGTATTCACTGCGGGAAAATATCTGAGTGAAATCCTCATCCAGTACAATCACATCATTTCCTTCATGTAGTGGTGTTCCCGCTGCTCAGCTCTACTGTCCCAGAAATGATATTTTCATCAGTAGTGTTGTCACCTTGTACTTCTAATACGGTGGTACTGGTTTCCAAATGACTAGCTTCAAAATCTTCTATTACAATATTGCAAGCAGAATCATTTAGAGGCTGTATTTCTTCTGAGTCAATATTGTCTTTAAGTTTTTCCCAGAATACGTACATAGAAGCCGGCTCCAAACCACTTCTCTCCTCTAACATTGATATAACATCCTGACTAAGATGTTCTTTCATATATTTAAATGAAATTTCAGCTCTCTCTTTTTCCGTCAGGACTGTCGGGGGTGCAGTTATCTCTGGATCAGTAGCATTTATCCGAGGAGCTGTTAATTCTTCTGCAGGTACTTCCTCACGATCCTCTGCTTCACCTTCAGATTCTATAATAATGTCTAGGCATTTGGTGTAATCTGGCCTGTCTGGATTTAGAGGACACAGCCCGGTTGCTTCGAAGCCACTTTTCAGTACACTCGGTGACATGTCATCCAGAACTTGTTTCAAAAGAGGAGCTACATGTTCTCTGCGTACTGTTCTGTTCAGATTATTTCTTTGGAATTCGTGGACAGCCTTTCTCCACTTTTGCTTCAAGCTTTTAAAAGCTCCCACATCTGCAGGTTGCAATATGTGAGTTGTGTTAGGCGGCAAAAGGTATAAGATGACCTGGTTTTCTTCACATAGAGTTGACACTTGCAGAGTTAAATGGGTAGTGTACCCATCAACAAAAAGAATTACTGGCAAAGTAATATTGTTGTCACGAAACCAGGGGTTGAAAGCATTGGCCAAGTATTCGAAGAAACATTCACTCTTCATCCACCCAGATTCTGACATACCTATAAAGTATCCTTCTGGAACACTAGAGGCGATATCATTTGGGAGTCTTACATAGGGATAAATGATACCAGGCGAGACGATATCTCCTCTTCCATTAATGGTGCCTACAAATGTCAATGTCGACTTCTCAGGCCCTGGTGCAATTTCGTGGCAGTTCTTCCATGATTTGAAGCCAACTACCCTTCCAGTGTTTGGGCAGAGCTGGAGATTGCTCTCGTCACAGTTGTACACTCGAGAGGGATCGTCAAAAATGTCTAGTGCATTGATTCTAGTCATTTCATTTGTTAGTTCTTGAAACCATTTCCTAATGCTTTCTTCTGTCACTCCAACTCGAGCTTTTGAAACACGTTCAGGTTTCCTAACTGATATTTGTGGGTGTCTTCGTTTGAACGCCTTGAACCAATACCGTCCTGGTCTATCATCATGAAATGGAGTTTTTTGTTTAGATTCTCTGATGATATTCTGGACAGTATTGAATAGATCGTCAGTGTTGGGGGGTAGACCTCTTTGACCACAACGCATTATCCAGCTAATTATTATCTTTTCTTCATCAGATGTAAGATAAGGATCACGTCCCATTTTTCTGCCAAGAGGAGTTCTCCCTTTAACTTTGTCAAATAAAGTAGCCCTTGGTACATTGTAAGATTTAGCAACTCCTCTAATTGTATCACCTCTTTTAACCGCTGCAATTGCTTTGGTCATTTGCTCTTCAGAATAATTTAGTTTTTGTTTATTGGAAGGCATTTTCCTGATTAATATGTTCCCTGTAAAGATATTTTATATTAATTTTGTTATTCTTATACTGATGCAATGATCGGCCTCACTATGAAGGTAATTTCGGCCGCCCGTCCGGACAGTGCTCATAAGTATATTTATCAATTTTGATTATTTATCAAAGAAAACAATAATAAAAAACATAATTACAAAAAATCATTAAGAAAGGAAGACAAATCCATTTGAACTAATGATCGGCCACCTGTCCGATTCAACCTTCATCAGTGAAATCGTGAAGTAATTATCGGCCTAACTATAATCAAATATTCAAAAGGAATTTAAATGCCAAATCATATTTTAAAGTATTCTCCAATCATAATTTATCAATCATACATAAAAATACATTGATAGAATCATTCAGTTTAGAATTTACGTACCAACGAAAGTGCACAACCTCTTATCGATTTTTTAAGGAATGCAGCACATGCGTGTGTATATCTGATTGGCTTCTGTTTAATACTGATAAACAATTCAAGTTTGGCGCGAATGTATTTTTGAGTGTTGCCACATATGAAATGAAAAAACAAATTCTCTTCAAAAATATATTTGCCAGAAGAGTGAAGATGTATATTGTTATTATAAGTGAATGAAAATCTGTGTTATTCAACTGTCCGATCCTTGCATCAGGGCCGACATTTACATCACTTACCCTACCTGGGTTGCCGGATAAACTTCACAACTTCATGCATCTTTTGCAGACTGGGTCGCCAGTATTAAGTATATAGGCGACTTTTGAGGGGTTAAATAAGTTGGAAAACATGTAAATAAGAATAAAAAGTAAATCACTCCTAAAAGTAAAATAGTCTCAAGAGTTACACATGCATCAGGCCAGTCTGCAGAATATGGAACATTTTTCCCAGTCTGCAGAATATGTGAGATAATTGGGATATTCTCTCCGAACAATTTTGAATTAATTCCTATATTTACATTAATTTTGCTACGAACACTTCTGAATTAATTCCTATATTTACATTAATTTTGCTACGAACAGATTAAGAGATCTCTACGAACACTTAACCAGTTTCTGCAGACTGGCATTTTTCCAAGACTCTGCGGGAGTTTTTGATTGAATTTTTAGAAATTGGAGATCTCTGCGGGAGATCTTTAATTAATTCCTATGTTACCATTAATTTACTGTTTTGAAGTGTAATTTTGTAAAATCTTCACTAGGAAGCCAAATTTCTCCTTTAAAGTATCTTAAAAAGTTAAATATGGCAACCTGGATCCATTTTAATTTTATCACTAAACTGGCGACTATCCTGCCACACTTTAAAACATGGAGTTCAATCAATGTAAATATAAGATAAAATAAGGGATTAACTAGGTATTTCCCGAGAAAATGTCCAATACTCTGCAGACTGATTCAAATTTCACTGGAGCCTGTAATTGATGTGATAACTTAATAAACTTATCTAGAACTAATTACTAACTCATCAACAATTCAATCAGAACTTGGTAGGTTAGCTAGCCAGATAAATTTCAATTAAGGCCATATTTAATAACCACCCACTTAAATGAGATAGCGACACACTTCTCAAATTGTTAAATAGACATAAAAAGAGATAATAATCAATAGCACGAGTCCCAACTTCCACACTGACAGCCATTTATTTTTGATAGCATGAATTTCACCAACTAAACTTCTTCCAATGGCTGATGTAAACAAATCTTGAACCAAAATATTATGCAATAGGTTGCTAAATTCAATCATAATTATTATAGAGTCAAACATGGTGAGTCACAAATTTGCATCTAAACAAAATATTAATAAAGAGTTCACAATATTATTGTTATGGTGTTTGAAAGGGTTTCATACACACAAACACCATACCCGCGCTGTCTTCTGATTGGCTGAGAGGGATTTTCTGTTGGTGAATATTTTTAGAGTGTGTACGTTTCATTCAAAATAATCTGTGAATAGAATTCTGTTGTAAGAGTCAAATAGTCATATTGTACTATGTTGATTTTCATGAATTTTCTATGAATTGGTAGTTCTAATCATGCTACAGTTTTATCTTTTCTGATTGTTATATGCATATGTAAATGAATTTGGTAAGTCAATTTAAATATGTAAGGTAATTGAGGATTCTTTATTTAGAAGCTATGGTGTAATTGAGTGTCATGCATTGATAATTTTCTATATGGAAAATGATTGAAATTAAAACATTTCACTGATGAACTATAAATGTCATTTATTTGAGTTTCACACTTATGCATGCTAAAATTACTCCTAATTACTAATTATAAGATCATAATTGATGAAGAAATTCGATCTGCATTTGTTAGGAATTTAGGTTTTGACTGCATGTGATGCATTCACTTTTTATTTTGAACTAACGGCTGAACTATTTTATTAATGGTGTATATTACTTTTTTAAATATAAATATAATCAACTTTCATGTGTGAATCCGAATCTCATCAGAAAATTTTAATATTTATTTAAATTAACAATATGGACCCAGATTGGAAATGATGTTTCATGCTTATAGTGAGCTATCTTACTCTGTAATTTTTGGTCTATTTTTATTTTTAAATAATTAATCTCATTAAGCGATGTTTTTAATAATTCTGAACTAATTCCTTTATTTGATTATTAATAAATCATAAAAAATATTTATTTAGTTCTATGTATATTCATCAGTTCACATCAGAATAATAGCTAGTTATGTATATACTATATGGTAATTAATTACTTTTATATTATAATATAGGTACTATTATTCTTATATCATTCTTAATTTATTATCATTATTGTTGATACATATCAATTATATTAATAAATAGTAATCAAATGATATTTTAATTCATGTGTTAAAATAATGAACAGTATTTGCCACTGCTTTAAAATTTTTAAAAGTATATTGAATATTGACTATTTTTCCCTCACAGAAATTGATAATTCATTCAGTTATTTTAATCCATTTCATTTTAAAAATTCCATATTAAACAAATAAATATATAGGTTATTCATTTGGAAAATAAAAACCTAGTTCTCTAACTGGAAAAAAATTCAAAATTCATGTTGATTTTTTCTAATGTACCTACCTATATGTATTTCCATAATTATTTACATGTGATTTTAATTTACTTTCCTCTATAACTTGGTTTCCTTCTCAATAAATAAATATATATTGAAGATCTCTATTAACAACTTTATTTTTTTAGCTTCATTATTTAAAAACTGTAGGTATCTGCAATTATTTGTTCTATTACGAAATTTTTAAAGTTCCTATGAATTAGTTAGAGTTAGTTCTGAGTAATCGAACAGTTACACTATTTCGATCATGTAAGAAAAAGTGCATAATTCAACATTTTCATTCGTATCCATGATACTTGCAGCCTGTAGGTATCATGGATACCAATTAAAATAATTAAAACTGTATTGCACAATCGTGAATTTTTTAATGTATTTCTAAATAATTCTATAGTGCTAATGATATTTACCAATAATGTAAACTTATATTAAATAGAAATGAAAGTTTAAATTTGAAAAGTTAATTCGAATTAATTGAACTGATCTTTATTGAAATAAAAAAATTCTTATCACATTAGTGATTAGTGTATCAGATAAGACTTTAATAATTTGGAACATAGTTTTTTCATATATCAAGTGACTCATATCAATTGACTCATATCAATTGACTCATATCAATTGACTCATATCAATTGACTCATATCAATTGACTCATATCAATTGACTCATATCAATTGACTCATATCAATTGACTCATATCAATTTACTCATATCAATTGACTCATATCAATTTACTCATATCAATTGACTCATATCAATTGACTCATATCAATTGACTCATATCAATTGACTCATATCAATTGACTCATATCAATTTACTCATATCAATTGACTCATATCAATTGACTCATATCAATTGACTCATATCAATTTACTCATATCAATTGACTCATATCAATTTACTCATATCAATTGACTCATATCAATTTACTCATTAATGATCGTCTACAGCTCACTGTGACCTTAAATATAAAAATTAAAACACCAATGTCGCTTATTTTCTTTTTCAAATAACTTTATGTAATTAGAAATACATTTTCTGCACATCGCAAGTTTTTTCAGAGCAATTTGTTCAGTAAAAGGTTACCCTTTAAAATGTCACACTAGCAAATAAACCCCTTCTATAACACTAGAAATACCTACCAGTCAATTTGACTGGTTGTTATTTTCCAAACATTTGCATCACATAAAATATCATTGGTAGATACTTGACACTGTCTCCATACACTGAAAATTAAATTATCTATTAATAATAATCTATGAGATTAAAAAGCTCGAAAAGTAAAAACCAGTCAAATTGACTGCTTGGTTTTTCTAGTGTTAATTTATAATATTATAATACATTAACCGGTTATAGTTTTCCTTAATTAAAATTGATGTGGATAACAAATTTCGGCATTTGACTATAAATAATATACTCATTTCCATTCGAGCATAGGTAAAATACTTAATTTACTGATGTTTTTTGGACACGAAATTAATTGTTATGTTTGAGTTTTAGACATTCACTTTTATTAGATATGATCATATAAATATCTTTTATACATATAAAAAGTTATTGAATCTAAATGAAAATAATTTGCAGTGTACAATCATATTTACTTCTGAATGAATTTCTTCTCTAGAAAATAGTAGTGTACTTTATTATATAACAATTCTTATCGTATATGTTCTACTAATGTTCACTTTGAACTTCAAATAAATGCATATTGTTTAATTCAAGTATATTTTTAATTAATAATTTTAAAGCTGATATTCTTTAACATTTAAAATTAAAATTCAATATTTTAATCCACTGCAAATAATAGAAAACTAGCCCGAAAAGTTTATCTCATATAGGGCCTCGAGAAAGTATATATTTATATATTTTTGTAATAATATTTATCTTTTCTCAATAGAACTATTAAACACTATCCAGAATATTTTTTATTCAGAATATTTTTTATCCAGAATATTTTTTATTCAGAATATTTTTTATCCAGAATTTTTTATCCAGAATATTTTTTTTCCAGAATTTTTTTATCCAGAATTTTTTATCCAGAATTTTTTTATCCAGAATTTTTTATCCAGAATTTTTTTTCATAACGTTTTCGTCATAATATTGAGACAGAAGTTAATATATCCCCCCCCCCCTCCCCCCTCCCTCAAATAAATTTTGTATGTATAACTGTACTTTACCATTTTAATTAGTGAAATACAAACAATACATTATTACTCATAAAAATATATTTACAAAATGTATATAATTAATCACCTTATATCATCCATTGGGTACGTTCTGAGTTACTGAACGGTTCCACATTTTCGTTTATATATAATTAAGAAATAAATGTATGTATAAGAATAATCATTTTACTCCTTTTAATTGGTATTCATGATACATGCAGGTATCATGGATGCCAACAGTTCCCAAAATGTGGAACCGTTCGATAACTCGGAACTAACCCTATTACGTATTATTTATTTCATTTATCAGCAAGGCACTTCTATAGAGTGAATTACATGCCTATACTTTTTACACTTATTTTATACCTAAAAAGTAGAAAAATAGTACTCTGAAGAGAGCATAGGTATAAGTACTTTATTATACCTATACACTGTCTATACATATACCTAGGGTTGTGATAATATGCTTTTAAAATCATAGATCTCAAAGTATTATAGACGGAGAGAATTAAAGAGAATTGAGTGGTTCTACACCAGCGGTATGTAGTATTCGATACCATTTATTTTCGTCTTTTGTTTTAGAATCTATGATTTTAAAAGCATATTGTCACAACCCTTAATTTCTAACTGAATAACTATAGTATAGTAGCTGTACCCTTTCTTTTAGTGTATAATTACTTATTAAAATATTATAATGTTTTGTTTTCTCAGTTCAACCAGAAATCTGTTTTGTGCATTTAAAATAATGCGTTTATAAGTTAACATTTCATATACTTAAAGAAAAGAAAAAGAAATTAAATACAAATAGTTAGGGTAAGTTCCGAGTTATCGGTTAGTTCCACATTTTCGGTCATGTAACAAAAAGGTATATAAATTATTTTAACTCGTTATTAATTAAATTAAAATAAGAGATAAATAATAATTATTTCATGCTTTTTCATAACCGTCCGATAATTCGGAACTTGCCCTACTTTTACTATTTAAAATATAACATATAACCTATGCACTGACGGTTAAAAAATGTAACTGTACAAAAAGGTTAGAAATAAATATGTACATTAAAATAACAGTTTCGAATTGCACCAATATTAATGGAATTTAAAACATTTAAATTCTAAAACTTTTTGTAAATTGTAAAATAATAAAAAATTATTCAAAAAAATCATCAAAATCTCTAAGTAAATCAAAATGCCTTTAAAAATTATAAAATCTTCCATTCTTTTAAATTTGAGATCAACATTCTTCAATTTTTGTGACTTGATTAATAAAATATTAGAATGATTTGAAAAAAAGAAACAAAACACTTAATGTAAAACAAATAAACATGTTAACAAATTTAAAGTTACCTAACGTTACCAATTAAGAATACAAAAGACACGTTAGGGATGAATAATGAATATAAGTGGTAAAAACATCTCACCTGAATGAAGGTAGTTTGATATCAGTGAATATGGCGATTAAAAACGTGATTTGGAATACTATTTCTATACTCAGTTAAACTCCTCTATAGTGAATGTAGAGTCCTGAGTAAGAGAAATACTCCGTATAGTGAATAAATTTTCTTCAGTCTGCCTTGAGCGGCCCATGGGATTAGTTTTTTTAGAAAACTAATGGCCCTTTCATGAAATGAAATTTGTTCATTATACGGGGTAGTTCTCTTACTCAGGACTCTACATTCACTATAGACGAGTTTTTCTGAATAAAAAAACATCATTCTATTTTGTACTTCTATTGTCTAGGCAAAGAGTTACTATAATGCATTTTGGTAGTAACATCTTTACAGAGAGAAAGTTATGGTGGGGCTATGGTAGATTAAGTAGGGTTCCACTTCTAATGTCTGGTGGAACAGTAAAAGAAAAGTGTGACAATTACTTCTTGGTTTACTAATTTTTCATTTCCACAAAGAAACTTCACTATTTGTAATGTTTGTAGATATTTTAAAATTGGTCTGGGTACACGATGACAAATTTGTAAGATTGGAAAATAATAGAAAATTAGAAAACGGTTATTTGTTAAATTAGCAACAAAGAGTTTATTATTTTCTCTCACTGTACATGTTTTTTTTTCTGCAGCACCACGTTACTATCATTACCATTTATTTTATATTTTAATTGTCATGTTAAAGTTCGGTATTGATTACTCCACCTGGAGCAGTTTGCAGAGATTTACCTGAGTTCTTCATACTGATCTCCAGAGTCAAAGAAGAGGGAGTCATGGGCCGTGACCTGGAGATGGTATTTGGAACGTTGGCAACTGGTTGATCTGGTACACTTTGGGGATTTAGGTTCACGGGATCTTGAGGAAGATTCGATCTTGGCATCGGTTGAGGCATATGTTGTTGTTGAGGAAGCTGTTGTTGAGGATGTTGTTGCTGTGGATATTGGTGTTGAGGATATTGGTGCTGAGGATGCTGTTGAGGATGGTATGTATATGGTTGTGTACCCAGTTGCGAACCAGTTTCACTAGGGGATGCTTGAGGTTGACCAGCAACACTAGGCAACCTCTGGTAAATTGGCTGCTGAACACCATTAGTTTGAGGGAGGAGGGGGATTCCTAAATCCTGCTGTGGTTGATACATCACCTGTTGTGGATTTTGGATGATAGGAGTATGTATCGGTTGATATATAACTTGATGAGGTTGTCCACCTATCAATATTTGTTGAGAATTTGGCTGTAAGAGTTGTTGAGAGTTGGTGGAAACATCACTTGATGATTTATTTGATAGGTACGCTACATTAGGAGCGGATAGCGCTTCATTGTAATTAGATCTGAGAGTACCGTACGTAGATCCTCCATTATTGTTTATAGCTGGCTGACTCAAATTAGATCGAGGTTTACGGGTCATGCTTGGCGATCTCTCCAACGTATCCAACCCAGTATCTACTTTAGGCCCAATGTAGACTCCATCGGAGTACTGTGCTGTAGATCCTGGTGTATGGGGTCTTTCACTGTATGCTTTTCTTACAGAATAGGGCGAACCACCTTTATTGGACTTTAAAGACCGTCCATCAGCCTCAGAGAGCAGAGCAATGCGGCCATTAGATGCTGAAGCATTTAGGATACCGTTTGGTGTGTCCGGTCTAGACTGGTCATGAGTAGTGTCAGCTGTTGTCATCAAGGTTGCTGGTGTAGTGGATCTGGTCATTTCCATGGTGTCTGCATTGCTCTTGTTACTACTGGGCATTCTCTCTAGATATTTTCTTACTCCTTCATCATAGTTACTGCGCTCATCAGCTAAATTTTCACAGGAATAGTATTGAAGATCATCCAGAGCCTTGTTACGTTGTCTGAAATTGATAATGTAGAATTATAGTTACGATTTTTAAATTATATCATTAGAATATAATAGAAGTGTAAAAGTAAAAAAAAAATCAAATTATTGAGAAAACAAAAGTGGAGTGAAAAAATAAATAAACAATCACATAATCGAACACATATCACACAAAAACACTCAATATATATATTTTTTTATAATACTGTTAAGCAATCTTAGGGCAAAGCGAATCAGAAAAACAAACTCAAGCAATGAGTTCAAGACAAAGCTTCAATCACCAACATCAACTTTGAAATTTTTGGTCTTTACCGTTCACTTTCTTTCATTAAATCTGTTGTCTTGCTGAGAAACGCTTTTCTGCTCTTCGTATGCAAAGAATGGTATTTCGATTTATAAACATTTTTTCAATCCAATCTATTTCAAAACGATTAGAATAAATAGAAAAGATGTTTAAAGAAGTACAATAATGCGGAAGAGTTTTGAACATGAGTTAGCGTTTCTAACAGTGGGTGTTCAGATCCATTACTTTCATCTTCGGGCTGCCACGAAGCCATTTGAGTACAAAGGATCGCTTTCTCCATTGTCTAGGTTTGTTTCATAGACTTGTTTCGGAGGAGATTGAATAATTGGAGAAGATATTGTCAAATTCTTTGAGTTTCTTTTTGAGTTTTTCTTTGATTTATTCTTTAGATTTCCATTGCTGTGTATAGTGGGATTGCCATCATTCTTGGCTCGCTCGATATCTAGTAGTTTGATCGCTTTCTTTCGGTCACTATGACGTGGTGCAAAAAATCCAGTTAATGGTAGTACGGAAAATATAAACAATATCTACAAAATATAAGATACTATAAAATATAAGATACATGGCAGATAATATAAAATATAGGAATCTATTTATTCTATCATTTAGTATCAATATTTAATGACTGTACCTAAAATAATACACAACCCAACCTCTGATTCTACATAAAACTGATACCTTGCATTGGAACACATTTCTAGGCAACATTACTAAAATCCCCATTCTATTTTTTCAATAAAAAAGTACCTAATAATCTCTATTTGTGAACTATCTATAAGATATGCTTACCTGTTGGCGCTTTTCCACAGTCCCAAACAGACACAAAGTACCACCATCAGGGCTATGGTTATGGCTATGAAAGAATACATAGCAGCTGTCACTGGTTCAGTCATGTCTGTCCAAGGCTGCAACAAAATGGAGTAAATTAGTAAAGTTTCTCTTTGAAAATGTGAAATTAGCAAATTGTGAAAAAAATCATTACACTGTTCTTTGAATATATGCAACATTAATCAATTAAAAGTTGGCTTACGTTTCTCGGAGGTCGAGGAGTAGGTATCCATTCTCTGACGACAAGAGGCATGTAGTGGTACCAGAAAGAGTTCTGCGTCTGTCGGTAGTTGTACCTCATGGTAGTGTTGAAGGTGTTATTGATGCTCAGGTACCGTAAGGTCCCTTCTAACACCGGCTCCCACTTTACCTTCATCACCGGAACTTGAACTTGTGTCGGATTACTGAGAAATGAAACAAAATCAGCAAAATTTAGATCTTGTCTGAGGAAACGATTGATGTGATTCGACGTAAATGCACAAAATTTGTAATTAACTAATTATATATAAAATTATTTTTTGATGAAGCACAAGCAGAATTTATTTTTCATCTCCTGTCGTTTTGTAATTGACTACAGAGAAATGATAAGTATTCACGCTTAGTAAGTTGCAGTGAATTTGAAGAACTTTGGTACACCTCCCAAAGGTTTTCGAATACACCGGGCTGTGTGTACTTATATCTGTTCAAAACTGATTCGTTTCAATGGCTCCTTACCCCCATTTAGCGAAGTTTGCAAATGTTTTCATCATAAACTGAGATATGTTTCTGTCTCCCTCACTGAACTGCTGACGAGACAACCTGTAGTTCTCAGGGTAGAAATCTGGGTCCATAAATGGAGCCCCGGAAAGGAAATAATACTCCAAGTTTCCAGGCACCTGAAAAGCGGATACAACATCATTACTCATTTGGAAATGAGGCAAAAATATAAATAAAAAACATTTTGAAATATAGTAACGTTAGAAATTAAATTAGGCTCGCAATACTTGAAAAGTTAGAGTTAACATACGTTATGATAATCCAATCAGAAATTTACAAAGATTAGATTGATTCAGGAGCTAGGTAATCATCGGTTGAGTGTTAAAATTTGACAACTCTAAGTTTAAATGTATCAATAAACACACCTCTCTCCAGTAAGGGAGCTTTAGAGCATCCAAAGTTGTGTTTAGTAGGTAGTAGTAAGTAGGAACTGATCTCTTCTGCGTACTATTGACCGTCTCTTTAACCAGCTGATCAATGCCTGACTTGTAAAGAGCATCTGAAAGCATCTGCAATGAAACAAAAAAACAGTTGACTATAATGAATTTTCAGATCTTCAATAGCATAATATAATATATTCAATTTAATCAACAGAAGACTGATCATAATGACATATTATATCAAAAAGAAATTAAGTTTGAGGAATACTTACATTGACATATTCATCTCTAATGTGAGTTTCATTTTTTGGATCAGGCCAGAAAGTGTACATCCACTTGATAGCGTCAAAAGCACCTTCAGGATTCAGGGAGTAGTTGTACCTCTTCACCCACTCTTTGATTTTCAAATCGAAAAACTTTTCACTAACTGCATGGTTGTCCCGATTGAGTAGACTATCCTCATCTGTAACAAAAATGCGTACATCATTAACTAAATCTGCGTCTTCTTACTGATGTCGATGATGAACACAACTTCGGAGATACTTACAAACCATATTAGCAGCCTCGTCCTTGTTGACACCTGCCATAACCTTCAGTTCCGGGTGATGAAGATTAGCTCGGATCATTTTAATGGGGTTCTCAGGCATTGCCCTCCAATCTTCTTCTTTCCAGTCTTCATACCAATCGTCAAGAGGCACTGACATGTTGCGGTCAACCACAGGTGACCAGGCGAATGTGCCTACATCAGGTGTGATGGGAGCACTGGCTAGTTCCTCGTAGTTTCTTCTGTTCAAACACTGCAGAAGTTTGTAAGAGCTCTCAACAGAGCATCCTACCTCCATGCCATAGACTCTGGAGGTGTTCTGAACGCGGTAGATATCGTCAATGGCTGCCCAGTCGGCTAGAGGTGAACCACTCTGAAATTATTTACCATTTATAAAAACTATAGGAAATAGTTTCTGTTAATTAATCTTTATCGTTTGAAATTTTAAAATAGTTGATTTTAAATTATTTTCAATTTAATACAAGAAATTATTCATTCATCAAACTAGTAACAGTAACGGTTGAATGTTAAATTTGGTCTACTTAATGCATAAAATTCTCACCGATGAAATGAATTGTCTAACAAAAGATCTTGTTTTGGGCAAAACTGCAAGTAGCCCGGCTGCTGCACCCCCTGCTCCTGGTCCAAACACGGTAATTTTCTCACGGTCTCCGTTGAAGAATCGTATGTTGTTGTACACCCATTCGAGGGCCATGGACATGTCCAACAAACCATAGTTACCGGGTGAGTTCTCATCAGCAGTACTCAGAAATCCTGAAAAGTTTTTTAACATTAAAGTCTCCTTGTCGGAAAATTTATAAACAGCAGATTGTCTACTATATAAAAATATTGATTGTATTTCAAACGATGGACTATAATAATGGACAATAATAATTCATGAAAAATTATTTCTGGATTTCCGTCGAATCAACTATCGTCGTATAGATAGATGACTTTTTTATGATCGACGATCGTCAACCGATGATCGCGATTATTCGTTTTTATACTCTGGATAATATCTAACAAATTATGGTAGACTTCTTCAAGATGATGATATTAGTTAAATAGAGACTAACCCAAGGCACCAAGTCTGTAATTGATAGTAACGACAACCACTTCTCCCCATGCGGATAACATGTGTCCCGGAAACTGGTTACTGGCCCCATGGTCGAAATCACCTCCGTGGATGTAGAACATCACAGGGTACGGGTCTCGAATGTTGATGGAGACCTAAATGAAAATAGCAAGTATTGGTAATATGTAGATATCACAGTCTGATTAACAAAATAAACTATTCATTACTGTTACCAAATAAGGTTTTGGTTTACTTCCTATATCAAGACGCACGAATTCTATCAAAGTATTTTGCAATGGATTCACACAATGGTGTGTCACAGTTGACTGGTTGCATTCAGAGATTCTGCATGAAGAATACAATGCGAATTGTTTGGAAGTAAAGAAATGTAAGGGTCATTGATACTAGTCGATAAAGATGTCAAACTGAAACTTAAATCAGTAGTGGAATGTCTCAGTACTTCAACTCGGACAAGTAGTATTCGAAACATGACAAGATATTCTACATACAGCAAATGATTACAATTGTAGTTTACAATAGGTGTATAGTTTTCCGTAGGTGTATAGTTTACCGTAGGTGTATAGTTTACCGTAGGTGTAATGTTTACCGTAGGTGAATAGTTTACCGTAGGTGTATAGTTTACCGTAGGTGTAATGTTTACCGTAGGTGTATAGTTTACCGTAGGTGTAATGTTTACCGTAGGTGTATAGATGTTGAGGTAGAGACAATCTTCGTGTACTCCGTTACGAATTCCATTTGAAGTTCCGACGTACTTTAGATTCTGTGGACAGGCAGGTCTGAAATCCAGAGCTTGCCACGTGGTGTACCAGTTCTGAACACGTCTTGGAGGCTGCGGAACAAAGTAACAGAAAGAGGTTATTCATACGATTGTTAGAATGAAATTTTATACGTAGAAACAGTGGTAGGATTCAAGCAGTTCGAAATGATTCACACGAACCA
The DNA here is from genome assembly GCA_947561585.1 of Caprella mutica. Taxonomy (NCBI): domain Eukaryota; kingdom Metazoa; phylum Arthropoda; class Malacostraca; order Amphipoda; family Caprellidae; genus Caprella; species Caprella mutica. The sequence continues at coordinate 18,457 of CANNZV010003420.1, forward strand.
TGTTTCTAAAATTACTGAAGTCCGCATAACCGCCAGTATCGATTCCTGGATTAACTTTTTCGGGTGAAACATACATAATTTAATCATATAAATAAATATTCAAGAATTCATCAAATATTTAATAGAATTCTAATAAATTATCAATCTGGAAATGTTCGGAATTCGTTTGTAAATAAGATGATTAACTGGGCTGGTTTTTTATTATCCACATACGCAAAAATTGAATTTATTCCACACCATCAGTAAATGAATGAACATGTTGCTAGACAGTTTGAATCCCACCAATGGGTGGAAACTTCAAAAAAGTGTGATTGAAACTCAAAATAAATTGAAATGAAGTTAAAATTATTATGTGAGAATCCCAAAGAATATATTAGATAAGATGAAATTTCTTAGGGCTACCACTCAATTACCGTACACTCACAGTTCTCAGAAAGTGTGTGTTAACACTGGTCATAAATCCATCTAAATCTTCTTACATTTGAACAAATATTCGGAGTGAAATATATGATCTTTATTGTACAATCAATGGTAGGTATAGAAATTGAATTTTCAGGCCCGGAATTAGGCCCTTTTTTAACACCCATTTGCCGATTACTCGACTTCCCCCAGTTTATTAGTTGTAAATGAGTCACTAGTTCCTAAAAAGGAAACACACATGAGTGTGTAACTGATAAGCAGCTGATAAGAGAGATATCAGTAACGGACTTGACACAAGCATACACATTGCTAATAACATACGTCAGGAAGAGTGGAAATGTTGTTAAGACATAAATTTTATTGACGCAATTAATGATGATAATAAATACATGCAGCATAATATAACATTTTTAGATTTTATTATCACTTTTTTAAAGTTTAATAAAAATAAATCAACATTGATATTTATTTAAATAAACGTTCACTATTAAAAAAAGTAGTAGAAACGAGAGAACAGTGAACGAGAGAACAGTATCAGGATAACAGTAACAAGTTTGTTGTTTACAGGTAAGTGGGCGTGGCAACGGAAGATGCACCCTATCACCTGGGGCTAAATATCCCTCAGGGGGATAACATCCATCCACTACTACACTCACATATTTACTAATTAACTAGTACTAGTGCATTTTCACTAATATACCAATACTTATACTCTACTAATATACCAGTATGTAAGTTTGGTGAAAATGCTTATATACTCAATTATTTAACATTGAACTTCATAGTGTATATTTATTAACAATTCGATATACAATTTATTGGCATTATTTAAATGTATGAGTAAATATTATGAGTTCAGTCCAGTTTTATAGAAGTTTACCATAAATTATTCCTAAATTGAAAAGCTACGATTCATCGAACGGTTAAAAATATTTAATCACATAAGAAAATACAACCCAACTCGTTATTTTAATTGATATCCTATGTAATTTACTATGGCTCCACCATAAGTTTCTCTCTGGGCTATTACTAAAATATCTATTCAGAACCTAAATTCCTCACTATACTAAAGGGCCGTACACACGCAGGTTTTTTAAAGTTTTTCTACTAGACTTTTTGCTAAGCTCCTCCTATTTACCTAACTAAAATAAATAATTATTATATCGTTTTTTCTTATATTCTCGTGGAAATAGTAGGAGGAGCTTAGGAAAAAGTCTAGTGAAAACACTTTAAAAACCCTGCGTGTGTACGGTCCTTAATAAGACTTACCTTGAATCTGCCCTCTACCACAGGGGGCTGAGCGTAAGGGATACCCAGAAAACAAGACACGTTGAGGACAGGACTCTGGAGATCCAAACGGAGATTCACTGGCCTTTTGTCGAATCTTTTGGAGAGAGAGAGAGAGAGAGATAGAGATAAACACTGATGTGAAAGATTACATAAAACATTAATTTGAGTAAGGACATATCTCAGGAAGGTTCATTTTTCAGTGGTCAGGTTTTCAATTTTTGTCACAAGTTTGAATTAATCATAACATCATACATTGATTTTAAATTACTTTTTCTAAGATAAAAAAGGATAGGGAACAATAACTTTATAGTACATATGTATATATTCGTAATTCATGAACAAGATGGTATACACTATACGTACATGTAAAATGAAAGCTTTTCGAGTTATGACGTCATAGAAATTAATGAACTATAAATGAGTTATGAACTTATGATATTATATAGACATTAATTAGTGATATACCATACATACCATTTTCATTGTATTTATACAATAATATATACTGTTATACTTTATAAAGAAAATAAAAGTGATATTATATTTTGAAAATAAAGTGCATATTCTATGTACTGCACATGTACCAGTAATCATGCTCACTGATATGATAACGACTTGTGATAAAGTGTCTTGGTCATGACCTAATAAAAAAATCTAGTTATTATAGTTTCTTTGATAAAATTTTCACAAGTCTACAATAAAATACCATTCTGACGTCAATTAGACTGGGATATAACAACTTAACAAGACATTTAAATCAAAGCCAAGAGAGAAAGATATTGTGGAGCAATAGAAAATTTCGCAGAGTTCCCTCATAATCTTCTATGGCCCCACCATAACTTCTTCTATGGAGTTACTATTCATTGGTCCGACGCCCCGTTAGTCCGACACTCTTGCAATTTATTACTGATTTAATATAAAATATATGTACGTATCTGTATACCTAGTATTAGGTATTATTACCTGGTATAAGGTATTATTACCTGGTATAAGGTATTATTACTTGGAATTAGGTATTATTACCTGGTATTAGGTATTATTACCTGGTATTAGGTATTATTACCTGGTATAAGGTATTATTACCTGGTATTAGGTATTATTACCTGGTATTAGGTATTATTACCTGGTATTAGGTATTATTACCTGGTATTAGGTATTATTACCCGGTACTAGGTATTATTACCTGGTATTAGGTATTATTACCTGGTATTAGGTAATATTACCTGGTATTAGGTAATATTACCTGGTATTAGGTATTATTACCTGGTATAAGGTATTATTACTTGGAATTAGGTATTATTACCTGGTATTAGGTATTATTACCTGGTATTAGGTATTATTACCTGGTATAAGGTATTATTACCTGGTATTAGGTATTGTTACCTGGTATTAGGTATTATTACCTGGTATTAGGTATTATTACCCGGTACTAGG
>CANNZV010003420.1:21618-85456 GCA_947561585.1 Caprella mutica
GGTATTATTACCTGGTATTAGGTAATATTACCTGGTATTAGGTATTATTACCTGGTATTAGGTATTATTACCTGGTATTAGGTATTATTACCTGGTATTAGGTATTATTACCTGGTATTAGGTATTATTACCTGGTATTAGGTATTATTACCTGGTATTAGGTATCATTACCGTGTATTAGGTATTATTACCTGGTATTAGGTTGGTCGTAGAGGTACACATAGAATCCCTGTACTTTCCCGGAGTCGGTGGTGACGAAAAGGTTCTCAGCAAGAGGCAGGTTCACCCCTAAGGAAGTAGCGAAGAAAACATTAAATAATGAAGCTATCAATTATCTTTAAACAAATTCTATATTATTAATTAATGTATTACGTAATTAACCTCTTCAGGGAGAAAAATAAAAAATAAACTATTCTCATTGTAAATGGGATTATGTTTTAATCAACAATATTTCGAGCAGGTTTCTTAGCTCGTTTTCAAGTTGTTCCTTGAAATTTTTTTTTTTTTTTTATTCTCATTGAATAAATATACAAATAAATAAACCGATCAAATATTATCTCCTTTAAAACATCACACGGTTCACAGAGCATGTACACATACTCTTCTGTGTTTCTTTTCCTGCTCCAAGCAAGTATCTGACCGGCACGTTAAACCGTATGTACGGTGCAATCACGATACACTTCCGGTAACTATATCAGAGTGCTTTGTTATAACACTAATTAACACTGTCTACGGTAAATAGAGAAAATAGTTCTAATTGAAGAGCTGTACAATTGTAAGGGAAATTAATTGCTATTTTATCTAAAAAAGTATCTTGACGATTTAAATTATAGATTACCTTAGGATAAGTACCCTCCATATTTACATCATGTAAGAAACAGGTGCATTATAATAACTATTTAACTTTTATTTTAATTGGTATCAATGATACCAGCTGGTATCATTGATACCAATTGTTAAAACAAGTTAAATAATAATCATCGACTATTTTTCTTATATGACCGAAAACATGGAGCCATCCGATATCTCGGAAGTTACTTTAATGGTTTATACATTGTATTTAATGTTCATCTTCTCAGTTCCTCGAGTCAACAATCAATATCATCTCTCTTGTTCAACTCTCCGTCGTCACGCACGTACAACCAAGATAAAATAAAACATCTGCAGATACGCGCTATGTGACCAAGAACAACACCTACCTAACAATTGAGAAAGCAGTTCAATTTTAATCAATTAATTAAATTGAAAGAAAAAAATTAATTAATTTTTAATAATTTTAATTTTTTTCAAGTTTTAAGTTGATTCTTTTCAATTTCGATTTTTTTTTAATTTTAATTTTTGACTCACCAGGTATTTTACCGGGGCGTAGCTCCCCCTGCAGATCAGGTCTGTACTGCTGCAACACTCCGATCTGCGCATCCAGCTTATCTTCATCCAGATTGTTCCTGTTCCTATCGTCATATCCCGGTCGGAGCCTGCCCCTGGAGTCGTACATCCCCTGGGTGAGGTACCGATCACCACCGTACCGGAGGAGATCCGTGTACCGGTTCTCTGTCTCGTAGCGGCCGTCAAAACCTCTTGGTTGGTTGCCCAGGTCGTAACCACCTCCGTACCGCCTGTTTGTGCCATGATAGGTATCGCCTGGGGAAAAAAACAAAAAGGCTGTTACAATATGAAAAGAGGCTGTTAAAATATAAAAAAAGGCTGTTACAATATTAAAAAAGGCTGTTACAATGTTAAAAAAGGCTGTTACAATATGAAAAAAGGTTGTTACAATATGAAAAAAGGCTGTTACAATATGAATAAAGGCTGCTACAATATGAAAAAAAGGCTGTTACAATATAAAAAAAGGCTGTTACAATATGAAAAGTGACTTAAAATATGAAAAACGGCTGTTACAATATGAAAAAAGGCTGTTACAATATAAAAAAGGCTGTTATAATGTAAAAAAAGCTGTTACAATATGAAAAGAGACTGTTAAAATATGAGAAAAGGCTGTTACAATATGAAAAAAGGCTGTTACAATATAAAAAAAGGCTGTTACAATAAAAAAAAAAAAGCTGTTACAATATGAAAAGTGACTGTTAAAATATGAAAAAGGCTGTTACAATATGAAAAATGGCTGTTAAAATATGAAAAAAGGCTGTTACAATATGAAAAAAGGCTGTTACAATATAAAAAAGGCTGTTACAATATGATAAAAGGCTGTTACAATATGAAAAAAGGCTGTTACAATATGAAAAAGGCTGTTACAATATAAAAAAAAGGCTGTTACAATATGAAAAAAGGCTGTTACAATATGAAAAAAGGCTGTTACAATATGAAAAAAGGCTGTTACGATATGAAAAATGACTATTAAAATATAAAAAAGGCTGTTACAATATGAAAAAAGGCTGTTAAATATAAAAAAAGGCTGTTACAATATGAAAAAAGGCTGTTAAAATATAAAAAAGGCTGTTACAATATGAAAAAAGGCTGTTAAAAAATATAAAAAAGGCTGTTAAAATATAAAAAAAGGCTGTTACAATATGAAGAAAAGGCTGTTACAATATGAAAAAAGGCTGCTACAATATGAAAAAAGGCTGTTACAATATAAAAAAAGGCTGTTACAATATGAAAAAAAGGCTGCTACAATATGAAAAAAGGCTGTTACAATATGAAAAAAGGCTGCTACAATATAAAAAAGGCTGTTACAATATGAAAAAAGGCTGTTACAATATGAAAAAAAGGCTGTTACAATATGAAAAAAGACTGTTACAATAAGAAAAAAAGGCTGTTGCAATATAAAAAAAGGCTGTTACAATATGAAAAAAAGGCTGCTACAATATGAAAAAAGGCTGTTACAATATAAAAAAGGCTGTTACAATATGAAAAAAGGCTGTTACAATATAAAAAAGGCTGTCACAATATGAAAAAAGTCTGTTACAATATAAAAAGGCTCCTACAATATGAAAAAAGGCTGTTACAATATAAAAAAGTCTGTTACAATATGAAAAAAGGCTGTTACAAAATAAAAAAAGGCTGTTACAATATAAAAAAAGGCTGTTACAATATAAAAAAGGCTGTTACAATATGAAAAAAGGCTGTCACAATATAAAAAATGGCTTACAATATAAAAAAAGGCTGTTACAATATAAAAAAAGGATGTTACAATATGAAAAAAAGGCTGCTACAATATTAAAAAAGGCTGTTACAATATAAAAAAGGCTGTTACATATGAAAAAAGGCTGTTACAATATTAGAAAGGCTGTTACAATATGAAAAAAGTCTGTTACAATATAAAAAAGGCTGTTACAATATGAAAAAAGGCTGTCACAATATAAAAAATGGCTTACAATATAAAAAAAGGCTGTTACAATATAAAAAAAGGCTGTTACAATATGAAAAAAAGGCTGCTACAATATTAAAAGAGGCTGTTACAATATAAAAAAGGCTGTTACAATATGAAAAAAGACTGTTACAATATAAAAAAGGCTGCTACAATATGAAAAAAAGGCTGTTACAATATAAAAAAGGCTGTTACAATATGAAAAAAGGCTGTTACAATATAAAAAAGTCTATTACAATATGAAAAAAGGCTGTTACAATATAAAAAAGGCTGTTACAATATGAAAAAAGACTGTTACAATATAAAAAAGGCTGTTACAATATAAAAAAGGCTGTTACAATATGAAAAAAGACTGTTACAATATAAAAAAGGCTGTTACAATATGAAAAAAGTCTGTTACAATATAAAAAAGGCTCCTACAATATGAAAAAAGGCTGTTACAATATAAAAAAAGGCTGTTACAATATAAAAAAGGCTGTTACAATATGAAAAAAGGCTGTTACAATATAAAAAAGGCTCCTACAATATGAAAAAAGGCTGTTACAATATAAAAAAAGGCTATTACAATATGAAAAAAGGCTGTTACAATATAAAAAAGGCTGTTACAATATGAAAAAAGGCTGTTACAATATAAAAAAGGCTGTTACAATATGAAAAAAGTCTGTTACAATATAAAAAAAGGCTGTTACAATATGAAAAAAGGCTGTTACAATATAAAAAAAGGCTGTTACAATATAAGAAAGGCTGTTACAATATAAAAAAAGGCTGTTACAATATGAAATTAGGCTGTTACAATATGAAAAAAGGCAGTTACAATATGAAAAAAGGCGGCTATAATATGAAAAAAGGTTGTTACAATATAAAAAAAGGCTGTTAAAATATAAAAAAAGGCTGCTACAATATGAAAAAAGGCTGTTTCAATATGAAAAAAGGCGGTTACAATATAAAAAAAGGCTGTTAAAATATAAAAAGGCTGTTAAAATATATAAAAAGGCTGTTACAATATGAAAAAAGGCTGTTAAAATATAAAAAGGCTGTTAAAATATATAAAAAGGCTGTTACAATATGAAAAAAGGCTGTTAAAATATAAAAAAAGCTGTTAAAATATAAAAGAAGGCTGTTACAGTATAAAAAAAGGCTGTTACAATATGAAAAAAAGGCTGTTAAAATATAAAAAAGGCTGTTACAATATAAAAAAAGGCTGTTACAGTATGAAAAAAAGGCTGTTAAAATATAAGAAAAGGCTGTTACTATATGAAAAAAGGCTGTTACAATATGAAAAAAGGCTGTTAAAATATAAAAAAAGGCTGTTACAATATAAAAAAAGGCTGTTACAGTATGAAAAAAAGTCTGTTAAAATATAAGAAAAGGCTGTTACTATATGAAAAAAGGCTGTTACAATATGAAAAAAGGCTGTTAAAATTTAAAAAAAGGCTGTTACAGTATGAAAAAAAAAAAAATTTAGCGAAATATATACTATAATTATAAAATAGAAATTGTGAAAAAAGAAACTGATGACTGAAAAGATTGATTTTATTCACTGTGTTTGATAAAGGGATTCTCGTACACTCACAGTATTCGGAAAATGGGTGTTAGCACAGGTCATGAACCAACTAGGCATATTAAAACTTTCTATTGTCTTTTGACTTTGAACATCCACTTTCCGAATAATGTGGAGTGTGGGTTCTCTGAGTCTCCCAATTAAACTTTAAACTTAAATTTACTCAATTTTTTATAGGATTTTACTATTTACTAATAAATTATCTGAAATAATTCATTTTACTTTATTTTTTCCTTGAAGTTGAACATTTCGGACGGTTCCACATTAACAATCATGTAGAAAAGATAAAATAATTTAAAAACAAGTTTGATTGTAAAATTTAAAAAATTTCTTTAAATATTGAAAATGTGGAACTGTCCGATAACTCGGAACTTACCCTATAATGCACACAATTGAAATCATTATCAGTAATAAAACTGAACTTTCCTAACACTATAATCACTCTTTAAATAGTTATTCATTTCTGTAATTCGCTCATAGCAAGCCTCATCACGAATCACTACATAGCATATATATTATATAGCACATAGATAATCTATCACTATGAAAGCACTTTATGTTCTCTTTGTGGCGTTAGTATGGGTTGAACATTAGTAGAGTTTATATGTTGTTATGGGGTGAGTAAAAATACCAATGGTACTATACAAATTTTAGTCTCCATATGAATATTCTTTAATTCTCCATTGATGTTTAACGTCAAAATATTTTGTTACCAAGAAATTCTTTGAGATGATATATCTATGCACTAGCTGTAAGAATGCTATAAGTGAACTGTGCCCCATGTTGCTAGCAGTGTCCTCATTGGGGTACTTACTGTGTCCCATGTTGCTAGCAGTGTCCTCATTGGGTACTTACTGTGTCCCTATGTTGCTAACAGTGTCCTCATTGGGGTTCTTACTGTGTCCCATGTTGCTAACAGTGTCCTCATTGGGGTACTTACTGTGTCCCTATATTGCTAACAGTGTCCTCATTGGGGTACTTACTGTGTCCCTATATTGCTAACAGTGTCCTCATTGGGGTACTTACTGTGTCCCTATATTGCTAACAGTGTCCTCATTGGGGTACTTAATGTGTCCCTATATTGCTAACAGTGTCCTCATTTGGGTACTTACTGTGTCCTTATATTGTTAGCAGTGTCCTGATTCGGTATATACATTTATATTATACCTTTAACCAAGTATTTTGTAAAGAATTGAACACACTAATTAAAATTAAAAGATAGCAATTTAGTGATACATACGTATATTCATTTTAGCATTTGTAACAACAAAGAAAACTTTCAAAACCTTACATTTAATTATATATTATTTTTTTGGCTGTAAAATTGACAAATCCAATTATTTTATAACGTATTTAATCCTGGATTTTGTTGTCAATCTTGTATTTTGTTGTCAATTCGGATTTTTTGTTTGTATAACGGATTTTTTTGTATACCTAGGTTTTTTCTGTGTGAGCGTGACATTTTTCTTGCAACCAACCAACAAACTGACAAATACAATATGTGTGTATTAGTATATCTGTATAAAGGCTTATTTTAGCACTTACATTTAATCATACTATATGCAATGTTTGCTGTGAAATTGAATAACTTAATAACTTTTCATTTTGAGCGTAAAAACGCATTCATTGAAATTATATTTAAGGAAACTTTACTCATATAAACCTATAGTCAATAATTACAGTTTGTCAGTATTTCCATCTATAGATGCATGGAACTCTGACGGAAAATAGATTTTAATGCATATATTAAGGAAAGAAAATATTACATTTTACAAGCTCATAAATACATTTGTCACAAAATAAAAAATAGAACGTGATAAATATATTCAACCACCACCTAAATTTGATATTTGGTTCTTAGCCTTTTTTCGCTATTACTGCTTGGAGATGGCTCTCATACGAGCAAATCAGACTTCACAAGCATGTGGTGATTTTTTCTTCCATTCCTATATGCAAAATTCCTTCAATTCGAAGAAAATACTAGAATTTCTATTGTGAACCTGCATCTGCAACGTTCTCCAAAGATTTTCAATTGGATTGACTTGACCAAGGGAGAAATCATTCTTTAACTCCTTTCGACAACTCATCGGCTTGTTTTTAACTTATCTAGGTAAAATTCGACGATCCCGAGCATTAATATTTCGTGGTGCACATGACCGTGCCAATTTAATGGTTTTTCCATGTTGCTTAAATTTACGAATAATGGAGCCAACAGTTGGAAATGGCACATTTATTTCTGCATAAACCTTCCTGTAAGAAATTCCTTCACCGTGAAGTTCAATTAATCGTTTTCGAGTGTAATCTGATGCTCACTTTACTTCAAGCATTCTTCCTTTCTTTGACACACTGAGAGAATTCCTAGGCAGTATCAGCTGTGATTTTCAGTGTACCTGTGTACAGATCCACGCTGTTTCTTATTCTACAAACACCCAGAATGTTCTAGATTGTAAAAAACATTGGAATATTGGTTAGAACATTCTAGAACACAAATAGTTGAATTCTTTACATAAATTTTTATGCATTTGTAAAATGTAATATTTTATTTTAGATTCTTAATATATGCATTGACATCTATTTTCTGCCCCAAAGTTTCATGAATCTAGGTGGACTAGAATTATAAATTATAAAGCTATGTTTTAAATACTTGATTTTGTTATGCCACTGTAAATAATGTATTTATTTTTTACGAAATCACCCTAATTACCAATAATAATTCTTTTTATTTCCAGACACAAAATTGAGTCTTTGAAATCAGACGAAGAGATCAAAAACAAAGACAATGGAAATGAAAAAGCTGAGTAAAAACACAACAACAACAAAACAACTGGACAGTGCCACCACTAACAAAATATACAGCAACTTCTTCGCTAGGAAATCTTTCACCGGGCGACCATCGGACTTTTTACAGGAGTTACGAACTATCACACGTGGTGTGGATGTGTGTGGCGATCTGTTACGACACCAGTTCATCCTCTGCCATCCTTTGCCTTTGAGACTGGTGCTTGCTGCTAGGAAGGACCTTAGTTTGAAGGACCTAGCCAAGCTGTCAGACTGCGTCATACCCTACTGTACCAGGGATGACGAGGCTACGGTGGAGGAGACCGCTACAGTCAATGGGGGGCAATGTAATCTTCAGCCTTTCTTTAAAGATCAGAAGCCTCTAGTTTGTAGGTACCATATTTACTATGCCAAAAATGCAGTCAATTGTGAAGAGTGGTGTCAGTGGCCACAAAAATAATACAATAAAATAATAACGATGGGTGATCATAAAATGATCTACGTCGATAAATGACTAAAATCAATGATTGATTTATTATCGTCGGACAATATGAACATAATTCCTGACGATGGCGTTTGAAACTTTGATATTTTAACAGACGATGTGCTTATTTTAAATTCCTGGACTTGGAAAGATTTCTTATTTAAATTTACATTAGAATTTTTAAAGTTGTATACAGTGTATAGTATGGAAATTATCCCTTTTATTTATTTTCAATTGACGCATAAATATTAATGTGATATAAACGGAACGAATCGAAAAAAAATTGGATTGATTAAATTGTATACATAATAAAATTGTAATAAAAAATGTACTCATAAAATTGTAATAAAAAATGTACTCATAAAATTGTAATAAAAAATGTACTCATAAAATTGTAATAAAAAATGTACTCATAAAATTGTAATAAAAAATGTACTCATAAAATTGTAATAAAAAATGTACTCATAAAATTGTAATAAAAAATGTACTCATAAAATTGTAATAAAAATTGTACTCATAAATTTGTAATAAAAAATGTACTCATAAAATTGTAATAAAAAATGTACTCATATAATTGTAATAAAAATTGTACTCATAAATTTGTAATAAAAAATGTACTCATAAAATTGTAATAAAAAATGTACTCATATAATTGTAATAAAAATTGTACTCATAAAATTGTAATAAAAAATGTACTCATAAAATTGTAATAAAAAATGAACTCATAAAATTGTAATAAAAAATGTACTCATAAAATTGTAATAAAAAATGTACTCATAAAATTGTAATAAAAAATGAACTCATAAAATTGTAATAAAAAATGTACTCATAAAATTGTAATAAAAAATGAACTCATAAAATTGTAATAAAAAATGTACTCATAAAATTGTAATAAAAAATGTACTCATAAAATTGTAATAAAAAATGTACTCATAAAATTGTAATAAAAAATGAACTCATAAAATTGTAATAAAAAATGTACTCATAAAATTGTAATAAAAAATGTACTCATAAAATTGTAATAAAAAATGAACTCATAAAATTGTAATAAAAAATGTACTCATAAAATTGTAATAAAAAATGTACTCATAAAATTGTAATAAAAAATGAACTCATAAAATTGTAATAAAAAATGAACTCATAAAATTGTAATAAAAAATGTACTCATAAAATTGTAATAAAAAATGTACTCATAAAATTGTAATAAAAAATGAACTCATAAAATTGTAATAAAAAATGAACTCATAAAATTGTAATAAAAAATGTACTCATAAAATTGTAATAAAAAATGTACTCATAAAATTGTAATAAAAAATGAACTCATAAAATTGTAATAAAAAATGTACTCATAAAATTGTAATAAAAAATGTACTCATAAAATTGTAATAAAAAATGTACTCATAAAATTGTAATAAAAAATGTACTCATAAAATTGTAATAAAAAATGTAATAAAAAAATTGTAATAATGAAAGTGTAATCATAAAAATGTAATAAAAAATGTGATGTAATAAAAAAATAGTAATCATAATTTGTAATAACGAAACAAATAGTCCAAACCACATAAAATTATGTAACATGTAACTATCTCCTTCCATGTAACATTTAATAAGTCATTTAACATAAAATTATGATTAATCTTAATGTAGATTACCATAATATATCAAAATAAAATAGTTCAGTTCTATATAATATAGGTTTAATTAGTTCAATAAATTATTACCATTGAACTATAAGACTAATTATCCAAAATACATTATAGGAATACATTCCATATAAACATATATATCTGTATATATGGATAGTAAATATATATAATTAAGTCTCTTATGTATAATATAGAATAAATCAACACATAATGGAATGGTAAGTAAGAATAAAATTACATAAGTAATTATAATTTCTGATTGTAAGATATATAAGCATAATTAAATGGAGAAATTTAACCTCAATAATTGTTTCTTAATAATTTATTTCTTATTTTAAAGTTACTTAATTAATTTTATTGTTTAGTTCTTTATTTCAATATTATTTACTTATATAAATTATTGTCACAATAAGTATATTAATATAATTTAATATTTCCAATTTTATTATTAAATTAATAATAATTTTTTAAGGTGAATTAGGTATTATTAAGAATGTAATTTAAATGAATGCCACAGTAGTCGGAAAGTGTATGTCACTATCATTAACTAATCTAAATTTTAGAAATATCTAATTGACTTTTCATGACCACAACGATATAATATAATAAATAAAATTAAATATTATATAATTTTTTCTTATATTACCGAAGATGTGGAACTGACCGATAATACATAACTTACCCTAATACCTATATATAAAGATATTATCCGTTGACTCTATCTCATTTTAATGCTATAATATTCAATATATTTATTTCACCTGATCGGTAGCTGCCGAGGGAAGGAGGGGGGGTTGTGTAGGGTCTCCGCCCCCTAATATTTTCCTCCTGGTACCTATAGTACTCCGGGTCCTGTTCATTCCTAAACTGTCCACACGCACTCCCTACCACCACTACGAGAAACACAAACAAAATGAAACCATTTCCAGTTCCAAAAAACATCCCAAACCCACTAGTTCGGTGTGGTAACCGCCTGGCCACGCTAGGTCTGTTCGAACACATTACGACGCGCTGTTTCACTTCACTAAAGGATCTATCGTAACTTTCTTCATGGTTTAGTGGGATAGGAAGTTGTAGCACACCCACACACACTGCTTTAACGTTAGCACTGACTCAAACAATCTACAAACGAGAATTTAAACGGAATTACAGGTAAGGGGGCTGTTTGGGCTAATCACCTGTGTTGTGACTGGAGCTACAGCGACACCTAGCGGTCACGCGTCACAACAGATTTATCCAATTTGAATTCCGTCTTTATATATTAATCAATATATTTGTTTATAGAGTTAGCTGGATTACTATTTCATTAAATGAAATAATTTGACGGTTAGGTAACTTCATTAATGATATTAATTGCAATAAAATGCAAAGATGTTGGAGTCTTAATTGAAGTGCGTTATGCTCAGTAGTAAATGCAGTTGCAAATAAAGCTTAAGAATCTTCAAAGATTTCTCTTATTATCTCTATTGTTTCAATTATAATTGCGCCCTTATTATTTATAATAGACCATTTTTATGTCTTGAACTTTTATTCTATTATTTTATTCGTTAAAGTTGTAGTAACTAACGTTATTTTATTATCAGAAAAACAATTAATAATACTCTATATTGATGACAATATATTTTAGAAAATGTTACCCATTCAATTTTTTAATGGTTTCCACTAACATATTTTTTGCTAATAGATATTTTGTGTGTATCTAACAGTTGGTCTAAATATATTATATAGCATACGGTTTACAAGGTTATTGAAAGTTACCGAGTTATCGGGCAGTTACACATTTTCGATCATATAACAAAAAATTTAATTTAACTTGTTTTTAATTGGTTTATACCAATTAATATTTATATGATCGAAAATATAGAACCGTCCGATAACTCGTTTTTACCCCTACTTGTTCTCATTGCCAATAGGGCTGTTAATTGCATACCAACCGTAGTTACGTTTTCAGTCGCTAGAGGGCAGCACATCACGCTAACGAATTCGTTACAGATGCCTAGCGTAAGTACCGTAAGTTCCGAGATATCGAACGGGTCCCCATTATCGTTTATATAATATGACAATATTAAATTTTTATTACATTATCGATAATGTGGAACCGTATGATAACTCGCAACTTACCCTATTAATTGTTTGGTGAAATTATTCTAATGCATATATTACTTGAATTCAACAGATTTAGTAACTAATAAAGTATATATATTTTTTTAATTTTTAATGATAATAATATATTTTCTTCACTCCTATGGTGATTATCTATATATCATTATTATAAAATATCATATATTATTATTCAATTTATATATAGTGGAACTCCTGAGTCATGCATTATTGGTTCTTTCAGAACTCTTTCAGCCCCACACTTTTCAAGGAAATAAATGTCCTATGTGCTCAAAGAATTATGACAATACCTAAGCATTCATGCAGGTAGCTCAAATTTTGAGCTGCCGGAGCAGCAAACAAATTTATTTTTTAAAAGTGGTACAATTTCTGTACCACTGAGCATTACATGTAACTCTTATTGTGGATGTAGTATGCACCACCAGAGACTTGAAAGCGTTTTTTAGGGTGGTACAATTTATGAACCACCGGGTACCAATTGTAACAATCAGTGTGGTACAATTTATGTACCACCAGACTTGAAAGAGATAACTCAGAGTCACTTCATATCTCGGGTTCACTAAATAATTTTCTATGATTGAAATCTTTGAAAACTTTTGTCTTTGAGGGATAACTAGGATACAATTCTTGGAGCATGCCATTTTCTATAATTTAAACATATAATACTAATTCATGATTCATGTGAATATCATAATTCAGGTTCCCCAATAACCGAACTGTAGTTTATACTGCATGTACTCTAGTTTTATTTTAAAGGTCCCCTCCATGCAAATATTTTTATTGCCTTATTCAACGAGGCTAATGTTTCTTATCATTTTGCTGCAAACTGCATCGAATTTGGTAGAATATTTTTAATTTTATATGCTTTTAAAGATTTTTATAATCTAAACTGTACAAAACCTATTCTACTTCCGACTTACTAATTTAAGAAATTTTTAGCCTGAAGAAAAAGAATGTACACCATTTGTTTTGATTGTCAACTAGGTATTAGGTTTAATAAATCCAATTAATATTCGTGTAAAGGTATAAAATTGGATAAACTAATTATAGAAACGTTTATATACTTTAGGAAACAATTAATGCATAAAATATAGGCCGAAAACGAATAGGTTGTTTATAAAATTCAAATTGGTAATCAAAACAAAGAGTGTACAATCTTCTTCTTGAGCATCAGATTAGTGATTCGCTCAATTGTTGCTCACAGAGTATTAAAAAAACTTTAAAAACCAATTATAAAATATATACTGAACCGAATTGTATGCAGTTTGCAGAATAATGATCGTAGACCTTAGTTCTATAATATTATGTTATAAACTCATTTTTTTTCCCGGAGCCTGGAGAAGACCTTTAAATTAATCTCAATAAACATGTCTACCATCTATTATTTCTCAGAAAATAGTAACTATCAGATAATAGATGCAGGTGCTAAATAATACACGGAGTAACTATCTATATATTGAATGAATTACGGTCTGAGAGGTAAAAATGGCACCTATACCCTATATAGTTCAATTGTTTTTAATATAGTTTGTTATTTCAACAAAGATCTCAGCAAATCGTACATTAATGATGGATTTCATTGAACTTAGCTTTTTGTATTGTTATTTCTCTTAATGAGTAGACACTAAGGCATATTTTAAAACATAAGTAAACCTATAAGGTACTATCGCTATGTGACAAGTGCATTTACCATGTGAAGAGTAAATGATGTGCATATATTCCACTGCATCATGCGACTCTTTAAACCATGTGTTGTGGCTCACATATATGCGATTTGGCACACACATCAGAATCAGTGTAGAGTAGGGGAAGATGGTCATCCATGGGACACTGTAAACAATGGAACATGTCGTATAGCTTTTTTATTTGAGGGTAATTTTTAGCAACATCCTAGTGGTAAATTAGGCACACTTCAGTGCCTTCACTCGTACTACATTCAGTAGTTGGGGTGCAATCAGCTCTGCGAAATCTCGAAAACGTGTTTTAGAGGTGAGAAAAATAAAATTTTCGTGATTTGTTTCAATTGTTATTAATTTGTTAATTTAATAATGCTTACGACATTCACTCATAATATTAAGTAATATGTAAGATATGATCATATGAATGATTCACTTTTTATTTCTGTGGTTGAGCCAGTATGGGAACAAGTTTTCAATACGACGTCCTGGTAATCATTGGGACAGCAGATTTGGTCAACAATTGGACAGTGTCCCATTGTTGGTCAAACTGTCTAATGTTTCATATTAATTAATAATTATCTATTTTTGTTTCAATAACGTGAGCCATTATTAATGAAAAAGTAATTGAAGAACATGCATTCTTGCAGATGGTCTTACACCATGTTAAAAAGGTCAGAAGTCGAGCTACTGTTTCAGCCACAATTAAGTTAGAACCACTATATGTTCCAGTTTTTGTCCATTCAACACTTATTAAGTTGCACATATGGTTTAATTAATTTCTTCGTTCCTATTTATAAGGCTTTAACTATATAAGATATCTCGAAATTAGTAAAACGGTAAAACCTGCTCACCAAAGAGCAATGACTTCAGGATAGATATTTTCACCTTTACTGATCAACTATTTAATTACTCTGAATTTTAATTCATCTTTTATTCTGTAGGTCACTCCTCGATAACTCTGTATCTTCAGGGTTTTTTGTATAAAAAAAAACTTCCAGCTGAGGCAGGGCCTTCAATCAAAGTAAATATTTCATGATCAGTTGTTCAAGCAACCAAAAGTTATCACAAAGGAAACAATAGAAAACAAATTTCACATTATAGATAAAAAAGACGCAGCAAGATTGCAGCAGACACCAGAGAAAGAAGAGCTTTTTGCCGTTAAAGATCCCCTCCAGGCAAATTTTTTATTGCTTTAATCAATGAGGCTAATGTTTCTTATCATTTTTCTGCAAACTCAATCAAATTTGATAGCATATTTTTGATTTTATATGCTTTTAAAGATTTCTATAATCAAAACTCTACAAAACCTATTTTACTTCCGACCTCCTAATTTTCTGCTTGGAGAAAAAGAATGTACACCATTTGTTTTGATTGTAAACTGGGTACCTATTAGGTATAATAAATTCATTTAATATTCGTGTAAAGGTATAACATTGGATAGACTTATTATAGAATTGGACAGAACTTATTATACTTCAGGAAACAAATAATATCTTGAATAAAGGCCGAAAACGCATTGTTTGTTTAAAAATTCAAATTTGAAATCAGAACAAAGAGTGTACCATCTTCTTCTTCATCGCCAGGTTATTGATTCACTCAATTGTTGCACACAGAGTATCAAAAACTTTAAAAGAAAATATTTAAATATTCACTGAACCGACTTGTATGCAATTTTCAGATTAATGATTCTAGAGTCTAAAACTCTAGACCTTAGTTCTATATAATATTTTGTTTTAGACTCATTTTTTTCTCGGAGCCTGGAGAGGACCGTTAACACTAAAAAGATAAGATCTTCAAAATATCTTCGTAAAATATCAGTAAGAGAACCTGTAAACTCTTGTTTTTGGTCTGATACTGAACTTAAAGGTCCCCTCCAAGCAAATATTTTTATGGCTTTATTCAACGAGGCTAATGTTTCTTATCATTTTGCTGCAAACCGCATCGAATTTGGCAGCATATTTTTAATTTTATATGCTTTTAAAGATTTTTATAGTCAAAACTCTACAAAACCTATTTTACTTCCGACTTACTAATTTAAGAAATTTTTAGCCTGAAGAAAAAGAATGTACACCATTTGTTTTGATTGTCAAATAGGTATTAGGTTTAATAAATCCATTTAATATTCGTGAAAAGGTATAAAATTAAATGAACTTATAATAGAAACGTTTATATACTATAGGAAACAATTAATATCTAAAATAATTAAAATAAAGGCCGAATACGCATGGTTTGTTTATAAAATTAAAATTTGTAATCAAACAAAGAGTGTACAATCTTCTTCTTGAGCATCAGATCAGTGAATCGCTAAATTGTTGCTCACAGAGTATTAAAAAACTTTAAAAACAAATTATAGAATAAATATTGAATAGAATTGTATGCAGTTTGCAGAATAATGATCGTAGACCTTAGTTCTATGATATTATGTTATAAACTTATTTTTTTCCCGGAGCCTGGAGAGGACCTTTAATCTAAATGATCATTCATCTGGAAGTGAACGAAGATGTGCTCAGTTGCTCACTGGAAGATCAGTAGTTTTTAAACTCCTACGGAAAACGTTGAAAAATAAGAATTATTTTCTTGTACTGTTAGATGCGACTTCTAAAACGTTTTATGTTGGTATAATTACTAAGCAAAAGGACGGAAGAAGATGATTACGAGATATCGTATCTAAGACGAAGACTGAAGTGCGATGACTTTCATTTTCCAAATGTTCTTGACATGGCATCGGCGAGGATAGAGGACATTAAACTGATATTTTATGAACCAACTTAGAGTGGGACAACATAAAGATATCATACGAACATGAAATTAGATTATAACATCAACAGTATTATAGTTTAAAGGTCCTCTCCAGGCTCCGGGAAAAAAATGAGTTTATAACATAATATTATAGAACTAAGGTCTACGATCATTATTCTGCAAACCGCATACAATTCGGTTCAATATATATTTTATAATTTGTTTTTAAAGTTTTTTAATACTTTATGAGAAACAATTGAGTGAATCACTAATCTGATGCTCAAGAAGAAGATTGTACACTCTTTGTTTTGATTACAAATTTGAATTTTATAAACAAACCATGCATTTTCGTCCTTTATTTAAATTATCTTAGATATTTATTGTTTTCTAAAGTATATAAACGTTTCTATTATAAGTTCATTCAATTGAATACCTTTACGTGAATATTAAATGGATTTATTAAACCTTATACCTAGTTGACAATCAAAACAAATGGTGTACATTCTTTTTCTTCAGGCTGAAAATTTCTTAAATTAGTAAGTCAGAAGTAAATAGGTTTTGTAGAGTTTTGATTTTAAAAATCTTTAAAAGCATATAAAATTGAAAATACGCTACCAAATTCGATGCGGTTTGCAGCATAATGATAAGGAACGTTAGCCTCGTTAAATTAAGCTATAAAAATATTTTCTTGGAGGGGACCTTTAATGAATTGCCCCATTCTTCACCAGGGCATGTCCCATTGTTCACCCGAGTTGGTATACAGAACGTGGGACAATTTTTTTAATTCTTTTTTCTAGTCAACGGAATATATGATAGCATTCTGGTTAGTTTAATTTATTAAAGGAATATCTCTGATTACATATGAGTTTTTTGTTTTTCATGTTTTGCCCATTGTAAATGGAACATCTACCTTTTCAGAATATGCTTCAGTCATTTCACTACGCTATCTTGAATTTCTATTCTGACTTGTAAGGTTAAAACCTCCATTCGCCCCCGTTTTCCATACAACTGTCGCCTCCCATTCGCTCAGCAATGATGGTGTCGTAATAAAAACCCTCCATTGAACCTATTTCACATGCAGCTATCGCCTCCCATTGGCTCTGCAGTGATGATACCATAATATAAACCCCCCTATTGGACCCCATTCCTCATGCAGCTATCGCTTCCCATTGGCTCATTAGTCAGTAGTATTGATGTCATAATATAAACCCTACATTGATTCCCGATGTCCATATCCACGAAGCCGATGGAAAGGCACATTCAAGAAATCCTGACTGACTGACTGAATGTAGATAATCAATCAGCAGATATGATGATTGATATCTACCTACATCTGTTTCAAGATAGAAGCCTCCATAAATGTAGTTATTTTTGCAATAGGTACATATTGTTTAAAAATAGGCATGCATTTATACGTTCCTTGTGGTGTGTCTTTGCAGTGACATAATCTAATTGAAAGTCGTGAGAAATTGGCACCGTGGCACCCGCTCAGGCTTACCGAACCTGGTACTATTGTACCAGATTCGGTAATTTTGCTGTCTCATTTTTCTAAAAAGTACCAGATTAGTACTTTTTCCTCTCCCTAATTACCTCATTTTTCAATAATATTTTCAATTTTGACGCCCATAATGTTAAAAAAACGTTGAATTTCATGGAAATTTATGATTTTTGGTACTTTTGTATCCAATCTGGTACTATCACGAAAATACTTTCAGCAACCCTGCACCCGCTGCCACCCGGTCACGACTCACGAAAGACCATGTGCTGAAGTAAGTTCTAGACTTCTAGTGCCTACCAGTCTGTCTACCAGACTACCACGCGTTTCATCTGCAAGCCTCAAGGATGCTTGTCCTAAATAGTGACATTTTCAAAATCAGTAGGCTAGGTTAAGTTCCGAGTCATTGATGAGCTGTGAATTTTCTACTGTATAAGAAAAAATACATAATTTAACATTTTAAGTAAGACTTCGGTACTGCTAGTGCCTACCCTACTACCATAGGACCTAAGGTCCTAACTAGGGTAGGTTTATACCTAACCTAGGGCCTAGGTTAGGTATAAAATATTATATGCAATACTTAATCCAGGTTCACCCATTCAGGTTGTGAACTTGTGTTTGATCATAAATTTTATTCTTTCTCCATTTTTCAGAGTGTGTTAGACTAACTGTTAGGTATAGGCTTAAAGCCAATTAATTGGCTTATTCTCAACATTTTCTGTAAGAACATTCCTAAATTTCTTCCTATCTTAACATGTATTTTACTGAGAACAGAACAGTAGTCAAGATAGAAGATTTCTGGGGGGAACACTCAGCCCGCCAGGTGCTGGCCGCCAGCTGCCAATAGTTTACCTTTTTCTTACCTTGAGGCCCAGTTGGCTTTTCTGTTAGGGGATTTAGATAATGAAATGAGATAGGATAGGTTCTGAATTAATGAACTTCCTATTCCATAATTTTGGACTTGAGAAAAAAGTAAAAAATAAAATTATAGCAATTAGTAAATAACTATTATTTAGCTTTTTATTTAATTGGTATACTTGATAATGGCATTAAATAAACTATATTGGGAGCAACTAGTCTGCACTGTGCAGAATATGGGAGATATTTGGGATATTGTCTTCGAACAAGTTTGAATTAATTTCTATATTTCCATTAATTTTCAAAATTTTGCTACAAACACAGACAACACTTATGAATTGATCCTTATATTTACATTAATTTTGCTACGATTACGAACAGAATAAGAGATCTCTACGAACACTAATTACTAGTAGCGTCAGACCGGGTGGCTTTGCGCACTTCAACATTCCGGGTGAAGTTGCGCATCAGTAATTGACGGTGAATGCGTGAAAATATTTCTAATCTGACAACACCATTGGAAAGAGCAGCTCTTAAACCCCCTAGTGCATAAATTTCACGAAAATCGTAAGAGATTAAGTATAGATACTAAGTGTTCAAACAGAGACCTATGGTTTTTATGGTAAAATAATTATTTTGGACTAGAATCGAATCTCCGTGAACTATGCTGTAGTGTTGATAATTATGCTCCAATTTGATTGCAATTTACGTTGGATTTGGATACGCATAATTTACTGCAGATTAACGTCATGTAAGATGATTTTCATAATAATTATAAATTATTGAGATATAACCAATATACTAGATGCGCAAGATCACCCTGGGAATATTTTAATTCACGGGTGGACTTGCGCACATTTATTAATAAAGTTAAAGAGCTCTTATTCATTAATAAACCTGTGATATTCATATCCGATACTCCTATATTACGGCAATTCCACAGCAGCCTCACGGCAGTTGCACAGCAGATTCACGGCTGTTGCACTGCAGCCTCACGGCGGTTGCACTGCAGCCTCGCCCTCACGGCAATTTCACAGCAGACTCACGGCAATTGCACAGCAGCCTCACGGCAATTGCACAGCAGCCTCACGGCAATTGCACAGCAGCCTCACGGCAATTGCACAGCAGACTCACGGCAATTGCACAGCAGACTCACGGCAATTGCACAGCAGACTCACGGCAATTGCACAGCAGACTCACGGCAATTGCACAGCAGACTCACGGCAATTGCACAGCAGAATCACGGCAATTGCACAGCAGACTCACGGCAATTGCACAGCAGACTCACGGCAATTCCACAGCAGTCTCACGGCAATTCCACTGCAGTCTCACGGCAATTCCACAGCAGTCTCACGGCAATTCCACAGCAGTCTCACGGCAATTCCACAGCAGTCTCACGGCAATTCCACAGCAGACTCACGGCAATTGCACAGCAGTCTCACGGCAATTGCACAGCAGTCTCACGGCAATTGCACAGCAGTCTCACGGCAATTGCACAGCAGTCTCACGGCAATTGCACAGCAGTCTCACGGCAATTGCACAGCAGACTCACGGCAATTGCACAGCAGACTCACGGCAATTGCACAGCAGCCTCATGGCAATTGCACAGCAGCCTCATGGCAATTACACAGCATCCTCACGGCAATTACACAGCATCCTCACGGCAATTACACAGCATCCTCACGGCAATTCCACAGCAGCCTCACGTTAATTCCAAAGCAGCCTCACGTTAATTCCAAAGCAGCCTCACGGCAATTTTACAGCAGCCTCACGGCAATTTTACAGCAGCCTCACGGCAATTTTACAGCAGCCTCACGGCAATTTTACAGCAGACTCACGGCAATTTTACAGCAGACTCACGGCAATTCCACAGCAGACTCACGGCAATTCCACAGCAGACTCACGGCAATTCCACAGCAGACTCACGGCAATTGCACAGCAGACTCACGGCAATTTTACAGCAGCCTCACGGCAATTTTACAGCAGCCTCACGGCAATTGCACAGCAGACTCACGGCAATTCCACAGCAGACTCACGGCAATTCCACAGCAGACTCACGGCAATTGCACAGCAGACTCACGGCAATTGCACAGCAGACTCACGGCAATTCCACAGCAGCCTCACGGCAATTCCACAGCAGCCTCACGGCAATTCCACAGCAGCCTCACGGCAATTCCACAGCAGCCTCACGGCAATTCCACAGCAGCCTCACGGCAATTCCACAGCAGACTCACGGCAATTCCACAGCAGACTCGCGGCAATTCCACAGCAGACTCGCGGCAATTCCACAGCAGACTCACGGCAATACTACAGCAGACTCACGGCAATTCCACAGCAGACTCACGGCAATTCCACAGCAGACTCACGGCAATTCCACAGCAGACTCACGGCAATTCCACAGCAGACTCACGGCAATTCCACAGCAGACTCACGGCAATTCCACAGCAGACTCACGGCAATTGCACAGCAGACTCACGGCAATTCCACAGCAGACTCACGGCAATTCCACAGCAGCCTTACGGCAGTTGCACAGCAGCCTTACGGCAGTTGCACAGCAGCCTCACGGTAATTCCACAGCAGCCTCACGGCAATTCCATAGCAGCCTCACGGCAATTCCATAGCAGCCTCACGGCAATTCCACAGCAGCCTCACGGCAATTCCACAGCAGCCTCACGGCAATTCCACAGCAGCCTCACGGCAATTCCACAGCAGCCTCACGGCAATTCCACAGCAGCCTCACGGCAATTCCACAGCAGCCTCACGGCAATTCCACAGCAGCCTCACGGCAATTCCACAGCAGCCTCACGGCAATTCCACAGCAGTCTTACGGAAATTCCACAGCAGTCTTACGGAAATTCCACAGCAGTCTTACGGAAATTCCACAGCAGTCTTACGGAAATTCCACAGCAGTCTTACGGAAATTCCACAGCAGTCTTACGGAAATTCCACTGCAGTCTCACGGAAATTTCACAGCAGACTCACGGCAATTCCACAGCAGACTCACGGCAATTCCACAGCAGACTCACGGCAATTCCACAGCAGACTCACGGCAATTCCACAGCAGACTCACGGCAATTCCACAGCAGACTCACGGCAATTCCACAGCAGACTCACGGCAATTCCACAGCAGACTCACGGCAATTCCACAGCAGACTCACGGCAATTCCACAGCAGACTCACGGCAATTCCACAGCAGACTCACGGCAATTCCACAGCAGACTCACGGCAGTTGCACAGCAGCCTCATGGCAATTACACAGCAGCCTCACGGCAATTACACAGCATCCTCATGGCAATTCCACAGCAGCCTCACGTTAATTCCAAAGCAGCCTCACGGCAATTTTACAGCAGCCTCACGGCAATTGCACAGCAGACTCACGGCAATTGCACAGCAGACTCACGGCAATTGCACAGCAGACTCACGGCAATTGCACAGCAGACTCACGGCAATTGCACAGCAGACTCAAGGCAATTCCACAGCAGACTCACGGCAATTGCACAGCAGACTCACGGCAATTGCACAGCAGACTCACGGCAATTGCACAGCAGACTCACGGCAATTGCACAGCAGACTCACGGCAATTGCACAGCAGACCCACGGCAATTGCACAGCAGACCCACGGCAATTGCACAGCAGACCCACGGCAATTGCACAGCAGACCCACGGCAATTGCACAGCAGACTCACGGCAATTGCACAGCAGACTCACGGCAATTCCATAGCAGCCTCACGGCAATTGCACAGCAGACTCACGGCAATTCCACAGCAGCCTCACGGCAATTCCACAGCAGCCTCACGGCAATACCACAGCAGCCTCACGGCAATTCCACAGCAGCCTCACGGCAATTCCACAGCAGCCTCACGGCAATTCCACAGCAGCCTCACGGCAATTCCACAGCAGCCTCACGGCAATTCCACAGCAGCCTCACTGCAATTGCACAGCAGATTGGGGCAGTTGCATAGAAGATTGGGGTAGACTCACGGCAGTTGCATAGCAGATTGGGGTTAAATTTTCTATGCACAGTTTACACATAGGATGAACTTGCGCACTGCGCAGTTTCACATTGGGTGAATTTGCGCAGTGCGCAAGTACACTCGGTAATTACGCAAAATTCTCCCGGTTTATCCCCACGATCTTTGCGCACAGTTTTTGGATGATAACTTTTTTTCTATTGAACTTAAAGAGTTGAAACTTGGTGAGCACCTAGGTCTATCCTTCATCTATCTGCACACAAAAAATCAGATTGCTGACTTCTCTAGTTTTTTCGTAAAATCAAAGTATGCGGAAAATGCGCAAAGCCACCGGGTCCGACGCTACACTACCAGTTTCTGCAAACTGGCTAGCAAGTATAGATAACAGATAAGAAATTAACCCCAATCTGCGACTCTTCAGAATATGGCCAGCCCGATATGTGATAATGGGCAATGTTTTTGTTTGGGATATTCTCAATGAACAATATATTAATTTTGCTACTATGAACAGTGGAAAACTTAAAACTTAATCTCTATAGAGTATAGTTACATTAATTTTATTGTTAACAGAGTAAGACAACTATAAGAGATCTCTATGAACACATTACCAGCTTCTGCAGACTGGAATTAACCTGGTAAAGGTAACAGACCCGAAATTGACCAAGTAAAATACTAACTAAAGAAAAACATCTTTAGATCACTTCTAAAAATTGTAAAAAACATCTTTAGGTATATCATTTCTAAAAACATCTTTGAATCATTTCTAAAAACATCTTTGAATCATTTCTAAAAACATCTTCAGATCTTTTCTAAAAACATCTTCAGATCTTTTCTAAAAACATCTCTAGATCATTTCTAAAACATTTTTAGATCATTTTTAAAAACATCTTTTGATCATTTCTAAAAAAATCTTTAGATCATTTCTTAACACGTTAACCGCCATATGGTACACGGGTGGTACGTGGAGCTTATTACTGTGCCGGCATATGGTACACCGGTGGTACGTTTGCAGATACAGACTAATAATGCTGTGTAGACTGCTCAATTGGCCACCCGTGACCCACACTTTTTATTAGCCTAACATCAAGTATACATAGAGACTAGACACCACATACCTCCTTACTCCAGTGCTGGCATGCTACTGGCTGCGTACTATAACTTCCTTGCTGGCTGCAATAGCATCAGCTATGTATGGCGGTAGAGGAACTTTCCATAATCGCGCTATGGCGGTTAACGTGTTAAAACATCTCTAGATCATATCTAAAAACATCTGTAGATCATTTTTAAAAACATCTTCAGATCATTTTTAAAAACATCTTTAGATCATTTCTAAAAACATCTTTAGATCATTTCTAAAAACATCTTTAGATCATTTCTAGAAACATCTTTAGATCATTTCTAGAAACATCTTTAGATCATTTCTAGAAACATCTTTAGATCATTTCTAAAAACATCTTTAGATCATTTCTAAAAACATCTTTAGATCATTTCTAAAAACATCTTTAGATCATTTCTAAAAACATCTTTAGATCATTTCTAGAAACATCTTTAGATCATTTCTAAAAACATCTTTAGATCATTTCTAAAAACATCCTTAGATCATTTCTAAAAACATCTTTAGATCATTTCTAAAAACATCTTTAGATCATTTCTATAAACATCTTTAGATCATTTCTAAAAACATCTTTAGATCATTTCTAAAAACATCTTTAGATCATTTCTAAAAACATCTTTAGATCATTTCTAAGAACATCTCTAGATCATTTCTAAGAACATCTCTAGATCATTTTTAAAACATCCTTAGATCATTTCTAAAACATCTTTAGATCATTTTTAAAACATCTTTAGATCATTTCTAAAACATCTTTAGATCATTTCTAAAAACATCTTTAGATCATTTCTAAAAACATCTTTAGATCATTTTTAAAACATCTTTAGATCATTTTTAAAACATCTTTAGATCATTTCTAAAAACACCTCTGGATCATCTCTAAAAACATCTCTGGATCATCTCTAAAATCACCTCTGGATCATCTCAAAAAACACCTCTGGATCATCTCTAAAAACACCTCTGGATCATCTCTAAAAACACCTCTGGATCATCTCTAAAAACACCTCTGGATCATCTCTAAAAACACCTCTGGATCATCTCTAAAAACACCTCTGGATCATCTCTAAAAACACCTCTGGATCATCTCTAAAAACACCTCTGGATCATCTCTAAAAACACCTTTGTATCATCTCTAAAAACACCTTTGTATCATCTCTAAAAACACCTCTGGATCATCTCTAAAAACACCTCTGGATCATCTCAAAAAACACCTCTGGATCATCTCTAAAAACACCTCTGGATCATCTCTAAAAACACCTCTGGATCATCTCTAAAAACACCTCTGGATCATCTCTAAAAACACCTCTGGATCATCTCTAAAAACACCTCTGGATCATCTCTAAAAACACCTCTGGATCATCTCTAAAAACACCTCTGGATCATCTCTAAAAACACCTCTGGATCATCTCTAAAAACACCTCTGGATCATCTCTAAAAACACCTTTGTATCATCTCTAAAAACACCTTTGTATCATCTCTAAAAACACCTCTGGATCATCTCTAAAAACACCTCTGGATCATCTCAAAAAACACCTCTGGATCATCTCTAAAAACACCTCTGGATCATCTCTAAAAACACCTCTGGATCATCTCTAAAAACACCTCTGGATCATCTCTAAAAACACCTCTGGATCATCTCTAAAAACACCTCTGGATCATCTCTAAAAACACCTCTGGATCATCTCTAAAAACACCTCTGGATCATCTCTAAAAACACCTCTGGATCATCTCTAAAAACACCTCTGGATCATCTCTAAAAACACCTCTGGATCATCTCTAAAAACACCTCTGGATCATTTCTAAAAACACCTCTGGATCATTTCTAAAATCATGATTCCAATCTGCTGAAACTAGTGATGTGTTCATAGAGATCTCTCTCTTTCTCTTCAAAGTAAAATTAATGTAAATACAGGAATTAAATTCTAAATTGTTTATATAGTATATTTCAAATATCTTGCATATTCTGCAGACTCAGCTTGGATCATCAATCAGTTAATTAGATTATTTAATTAGATCAGACTGATCTGTTAATTGATAAAATCAAACTTTAAATTAAATTCAAAGTTATGAATTTAAAATTTTAAGTTTTTTCTATTCACATTCATTTTAATGCCTCCAATAAAATTCTATTTTCTAAACAGATTAAATTTTGAATCATTTGAAGTTTGTACAAAATTTCTAATTGAATAAAAATGGAAGGTTTTCTAAAGAACGACTCTACATTTGCCACTCGTGCAATCCATATCGGGAGCGAGCCTGAGCAGTGGACATCCATGGCAGTCGTTCCTCCCATCTCTCTGGCAACGACTTTCAAGCAGGATGGACCTGCCGATTTTAGAGTGAGACTTGTATAAATGCTGTAACTATTCTATAGCTATATTGCCTTTTATCTTTAAATTATTGATAAGCATATTTATACTTATTATCTCCAATTGAACCATTAGCTACATTTTAATTCTTCAATTTTGACAACTTTACAAAATGACATATTTGTCTCATCTCTAATGGATTATACCTAGCTCTATCTTTTTATTACCTTTTGCTCTATAATGTTGTAATTGAACTTGAATCTTTTAATTTTTCAGAAATATGAATACAGCAGATCAGGCAATCCAACCAGGGACAGTTTAGAAGCATGTTTGGCTTCTCTTGAAGAGGCTAAGTATGGTGAGTTCTAGTGATAGGGTGAAGCTAAGTATGGTGAGTTCTAGTGATAGGGTGAAGCTAAGTATGGTGAGTTGGAGTGATAGGGTGAAGCTAAGTATGGTGAGTTGGAGTGATAGGGTGAAGCTAAGTATTGTGAGTTGGAGTGATAGGGTGAAGGGAGTATATTGCAGCAGTGAATTGTGTTAGGGCTATAAGCATTTTATAATCATTTGTTAATTTGGTTTTTTCTAGGTCTTGCCTTTGCCTCTGGCTTGGGTGCCACTACCTCCATCCTCCACATGCTCAGTTCTGGTGACCACGTGGTGGCTGGTGATGATCTCTATGGAGGAACCAACAGATACTTCAGGAAGGTGCTGTCAAAGTGAGTCTTGGCATTAGAAGGAATATCTAATTGGTAGTAGTTATTTTGAATATTTAAACTCTTATAGTCAAATTCTATATTAGTTTCTAAATTTTCATTGAATGTTCACTTTCAAATAGCTACTCATGAATATTAATCTTATGTTAAAATTTGAAACCTCAGTTTACATATTGCAGATTAGTGGTTCAGTCAAATCTCTGATTTATTTGCACTTTAGTATATTAAAAAAACAATGTGGTTTGAATTTTGAATCCGGTGGAATGTATCAAAACTTAAATTACCTAGTTAATTATTAAATTTTTTTTTCTAGGCACTAATCTCTGCTTTTTTCCTCAGACAAGGCATTATTGTTGATTTCGTGGATGCCACTAATGTTGATAACGTTAAGGCAGCTCTCAAACCTAACACCAAGATAGTGTGGTGTGAGACTCCCACCAACCCGACCCTTAAAATCACAGACATCAAAGCTGTGTCTAAGGCTGTCAAGGACTTCAATAAAGGTTAGAATGACCTACGTAAGGTCATGAGCAAAGGCCAATATTTGCCTCATTATGAGGAGAATGTATCTTATATTGGAATAAATATAGTATATTAATAGCTACCCATGTCCTTGTTGTAGCTACTTTCAAATTATGTTTTGGTTATCGTGAAATAATACATATAGATATATTTTATCTTTAACTCTAATGAGTTTGACGTGTGTTTTCTAGGCACATACTTTTTAAATTACTTTATATCTTTCATGTGATTCCTTTAAATTTATCAGTCTTTCTTGACTTTGTTCCTACATTAATACCAAATATATTATTGTATTCCAAAACTTGAAAATATTTAAGTATCGTCATAAATCCGCAAAGGTAAATCATGAAAATTAGGAATGAATTGTAATGTGGTGACGTAGAAAGACATCTAGGTTCAAGCTAAACACAACACTACAGTCCATGTAACACATAATCAAACCTTCCCGTACATTCTGATAGTCAAACTCGTTAGGGTCAACATGATTTTCAATAAGTAATTAGTACCTAGAAAAAGTTATTGGTTTGTCTTTAATTTCTATTTAGTTGCATACAGGGCTGCATAGTCGATACATAAAATGTATTGACCGACTCCTTTATAAAGAATATCACTGACTCCTCTTCTCCGACTCCAACAAACAGTTTTAGAGTATTTTTATAAGCAATATTGAGTCATTTGAGTGTTTAGATTTTAAATATGGATTTAATTCATATCTATGAGCAGTTATTAGTTTTTATGAGATATTTAACATGATGAACAACTAATAAAATGGATCTAAATTTTTGTGACTTCTATATAGCTTGGAGTTGGGAGTCGGTACAAATTTTTCGACTCGTGACTCAGATTCCACCCAAAAAAGCTTTGACTCCGACTCTACAATTCCAACTCTGACTCCACAGCCCTGGTTGCATAATGTATAGCTCATTCTATTTCTCTTTGATATGTGAAATGACTTGACGAAACCAAAAAATGAGCTAACAACAATGTTTCTCCCTTTTTTTGTTAGCTGACTAACACATCTTCATTGGTGAAAATGGATACCACTTCGCTATATTTACAGACTGCAGTAAAATAAACGAATATTTATCTAATTGGTTTGATTGAGATTTGCCATTTTATAAACTGAAGAGTACATATCTAAGACAAGTTCTGAATTATCGGTCAGTTCCACATCTTCGGTCATATAATAAAAATAATAAATGTATGTTAATTATTATTTTATTTTCATTTTAATTGGTATCCATGATACTTCATGTATCATGGATACCAACTAAAATTAAATAATAAATAACATATAGTTTTTTTTCTTATATGACCACCAAAGATGTGGAAATGACCGATAACTCGGAACTTACCCTAAGACCTTTTTTTCAGACATCATCGTGGTAGTGGACAACACATTCATGTCCTCTTACTACCAGCGCCCCCTCACCCTTGGGGCAGACATG
This sequence comes from Caprella mutica, assembly GCA_947561585.1. NCBI lineage: Eukaryota > Metazoa > Arthropoda > Malacostraca > Amphipoda > Caprellidae > Caprella > Caprella mutica. The sequence goes on from CANNZV010003420.1 coordinate 50,385, forward strand.
GTCCTGCACTCCTGCACCAAGTACATGAATGGTCACAGTGACGTAGTTATGGGGGCTGTCATGACGTCACACGAGAAGGCTCACGAACAGCTCAGATTTTTGCAGAATGCCATTGGTGAGTGAAGTGACACAGAGTAGCTTTTCTGTATCAGAAACATTTTTGAAGATTACAATCATAGTAAATAAATAAAGAAGTAAGCTAAGTTTCGAATTAATTGACTGTGAACTTGATCCAATCTTCAGAAACGATGTAAACAAATGGCGTCACTCAGAGTACTCTCAAATATTTTAAGTATTTCTAGTTGAATATTAATAGTGAATAGTGTGTAAAACGTGATAAAAACACTTTAATTTCCATAAAAATGCTCATTTAACTGAATAATAGCATCCATTCTTATTAAAAAACAATTGGAACAACTTCTGTGTGATGTACAGATTCCAATATTGAACTTTGTATACTTCTATATATTTACTAAGATTATAACTGTGTCTGCTTCAGGGGGAGTACCGTCCCCATTCGACTGTTACCTTGTGCTAAGGTCGCTGAAGACCCTGGCAGTGAGGATGAAGCAGCATGGAGAGAATGGCTTGGCTGTGGCTAAATTCCTAGAGACTCACCCCGCTGTGGAGAAAGTTATTCACCCGGGCCTGGCTTCCCATCCCCAACATGAGGTAGGGACATTTAAATTTATTCTCCAGTGTTAACTTTATAGTTCAGAAAGGGGTAAAGTTGTTCATTTGTGCAAACTAACTCTTAAGTAAATAATTAAACAGGTAGGAGTAATCAGAATTTATTTACTTTTTGAATACTGTCAGATGTATGATTTCTTTTTAATTAGAAATTGAGTGGTTTTCAAAGCACTTTGTTATATTTACTTAAGAATATTGTATCTAAATACGGAATAAATGTAGCCATGCTATCATATAGAATATAGATATCTATATCTATCCATGCTACCATATAGATATCTATATCTATCCATGCTACCATATAGATATCTATATCTATCCATGCTACCATATAGAATATAGATATCTATATCTATCCATGCTACCATATAGATATCTATATCTATCAATGCTATCATATAGAATATAGATATCTATATCTATCCATGCTACCATATAGATATCTATATCTATCCATGCTACCATATAGAATATAGATATCTATATCTATCCATGCTACCATATAGATATCTATATCTATCCATGCTACCATATAGAATATAGATATCTATATCTATCCATGCTACCATATAGAATATAGATATCTATATCTATCCATGCTACCATATAGAATATAGATATCTATATCTATCCATGCTATCATATAGAATATAGATATCTATATCTATCCATGCTACCATATAAATATCTATCCATGCTACCATATAGATATCTATATCTATCCATGCTACCATATAGATATCTATATCTATCCATGCTACCATATAGAATATAGATATCTATATCTATCCTTGCTACCATATAGAATATAGATATATATCCATGCTATCATATAGAATATAGATATCTATATCTATCCATGCTATCATATAGAATATAGATATCTATATCTATCCATGCTATCATATAGAATATAGATATCTATATCTATCCTTGCTATCATATAGAATATAGATATCTATATCTATCCATGCTATCATATAGAATATAGATATCTATATCTATCCTTGCTATCATATAGAATATAGATATCTATATCTATCCATGCTACCATATAGAATACAGATATCTATATCTATCCATGCTATCATATAGAATATAGATATCTATATCTATCCTTGCTATCATATAGAATATAGATATCTATATCTATCCATGCTACCATATAGAATATAGATATCTATATCTATCCATGCTATCATATAGAATATAGATATCTATATCTATCCATGCTATCATATAGAATATAGATATCTATATCTATCCATGCTATCATATAGAATATAGATATCTATATCTATCCTTGCTATCATATAGAATATAGATATCTATATCTATCCATGCTACCATATAGAATATAGATATCTATATCTATCCATGCTATCATATAGAATATAGATATCTATATCTATCCATGCTATCATATAGAATATAGATATCTATATCTATCCATGCTACCATATAGAATATAGATATCTATATCTATCCATGCTATCATATAGAATATAGATATCTATATCTATCCATGCTATCATATAGAATATAGATATCTATATCTATCCATGCTATCATATAGAATACAGATATCTATATCTATCCATGCTATCATATAGAATATAGATATCTATATCTATCCTTGCTATCATATAGAATATAGATATCTATATCTATCCATGCTACCATATAGAATATAGATATCTATATCTATCCATGCTATCATATAGAATATAGATATCTATATCTATCCTTGCTATCATATAGAATATAGATATCTATATCTATCCATGCTACCATATAGAATATAGATATCTATATCTATCCATGCTATCATATAGAATATAGATATCTATATCTATCCCCCACGGGGACTGCATGAGCTGTTTTTTTGTATTTGTACGCTCATGCAGTGAGAGCTGCCTCTACGTGGAGTGGGGGAGGCAACTGCTTTTGAAGCAGGCAGAAATCTCTCCTTGTTCTAATGGAGAACAAGTTCCCCAAAGGAACTCCAATTATGGACTAAATAATTGAGGAAGGCAACCTCAACAAAAATCCCCTTTGATAAAGGCTTTATCACCCATGAACAATACAACAATGGCCATGGCCCCCAGTCCTGGGCAGCCCCTCCAGTCGTCGCTGAGTGGGGGGCAAGGGGGTGCGAACAATCTCCCGGTCGGATTGAGCGACAACTCTGGCAACAACACGGATTCTGCACCTGGTACTTCATTTGAATTAACTCTTGACCCATATGTTCCGGCAACTTCGGCGCCTGGAACCCGTGGAAGAAAATTACGTCACCCTCAAAATCGAAATTCTTATGAAACTTATGATGACCTGTTCAAAGTAAAAAGATTCCCCCGATACTTCTCAATTATACCTGAAAATGACTCAGACCTAACGAAACTCAACATGTTTAAAGTCAATAGTACCATCACTAGACTAATCGGACCTTACGAAAAACTTTCTGAAGATTTTACCAACAAATCCTGGACTGTAGAAGTCAAAACGGAAGAACAAGGAAATAAACTCAAAACAATGACTACCCTACTATCTGAAAAAGTTAAAATTACTGAACATCAACGCTTCAATGAATCCCAGGGTGTCATCACATGTTCTCTTCTGAAAAACTATTCAGAGGAAGACATTGTGGATGGACTCTCAGAACACGGAGTTACAAAATGCCACAGAATCATCCGAAACGCCAAATCTACAAATCCAGAACCAACTGCAACCCTCATACTCACCTTCAATAACTCCAACCCCCCCGACCGAATCAACATTCGCCCTGGACTGTCTGAACGAGTTCGCCCGTACATTCCCACGCCAAGACGCTGCAGGAATTGCCAACGTTATGGACACTCTGTCAATAATTGTCGACGACTGATTCCGGTGTGCAAGAAGTGCGGTGAGGAGTGTGTGGGTGGACATATCTCCGAAACCTGCACAAACCCAGTTAACTGCTACCACTGTAAAGAACCTCACACTGCAACTTCTAAATCCTGCTCCAAATACCTAATGGAAAAAGAAATACTTACCGTAAAAACTAAAGAGCACCTTAGCTTCCAAGAGGCACGAGCCAGGGTGTCACTAACATTCAACCAATCCCACAGGACTTATGCATCTGCTTCTACAAACTACTCCGCACCTTCTACACCTATACCTTGCAGACAACCACCAATCAATACTTCAGTATCAACTGCCTCCTCTTCACCCGAAATATCTAATCCCATCATAATCTCAAACACCCCGAAGGATAACAACAATAACCAAACTAGTAGCTCAACAGAATCCTCCAAAAATCATAATCATATCATGAAACGACAACTCAGTAATCTATCAAACCCTCCTCTCGAAGAAAACCTGAAACGATCAAAAATACCAACCCCAAAATCTACTCCATTCAAAAAACCGCCCCCAACAAAAGATAAAACAGAACCAAATAATACCCATAATCATGGTAATAAATCCCATAATATAACGATAAATATAAAATCAGACAAATCAAGATTTAAATAAGTAAAATGATGGTTGCCCTGGCTTCTCTATGCCACTGGAATATCCGTGGATATAGGGGTAACTACCATCACCTACGTACCTTGCTGTCAGATTCTCAAACCACTATTATATGTTTACAAGAATCTCGACTACCCAATAATTTTTCAACAACCTGCCCCCGAGGTTTCACCATTTATAATAAAAGTGGACGTAACCCTGATGATGACTTTCTAGCGGAAGTCGGAGGGGCATCAATTGTCATCAAGAATTCTATTGCACATAGCCCTCTCACTCTCAGAACAAATCTTCAAGCTGTTGCCCTCCGATGCCATATCAACAAACTATATACCATCTGCAGTTTATATCTACCTCCAAATAGCCTTGTCCACATTTCCGATCTAGAAGACCTCATCTCTCAACTCCCCTCCCCCTTTCTGTTGCTGGGAGACCTCAATGCCCGGAGCCCTTTATGGGGTGACTCTGTTCAAAACCAAAAAGGGAAACTTATTGAAAATCTCCTGTCACGCCATCCAATCAGTATCCTCAATAACGACTCACCTACTCACTTTCATACCCAAACGAATTCATTTTCATGTATTGACTTGTCTATATGCTCCTCCGAAATTGTTCCAGATTTCGAGTGGAATGTATCGGATGACCTATATAATAGTAATCACTTTCCAATCTTCCTAACAACAAATAATAGCGAGCACTCAATACCATCCCGTTTCATCATCGAAAGAGCAGACTGGAGAAAATATAAAGAGCTAGCCATTCTCGATGCAGACCTACACAGTTTTCCAGACATAGACGAACTCCATTCCTTCATTGTACAAACAATCACAAGAGCAGCCACAAGATCCATTCCCAAAACCAGTGGAATATCTCGCACCAAATGTGTGCCGTGGTGGAATGCTGAACTAGAAAGAGCAAAATTAGAAAAGAACAGAGCTCTCAGACGCTTCTACCAATCTAAACTTAATGTTGACAAGATTCAATTCAATAGAGCAAGAGCAAAATTCAGATACCTAATAAAAACATCTCGAACCAATAGCTGGAGAGAGTACTGTTCCTCAATTAATGAAAATACCCCACTCCCAACAGTCTGGAAAAGAATACATAAAATCAGAGGGAAATATTCAACCATGAAACAACCAATACTTCATATCAATAACACCCTTGTAGCAGACCCAACAGACGTTGCCAACATATTTGGAGAAACCCTGAGCACAATATCAAAAGGATGCCAAAATGATTCATTTCTCCTTACTAAACAACGAACTGAAACCACTCCCATCCAATTCCCCACCAATAATACAGAAGACTATAATATCCCATTCAAACTAGATGAGCTCCATAATGCTTTGAAACTCAGCAACAATAGTGCTGCTGGCGAAGATGAAATAAAATACCCCATGATATGCAACCTCCCAGAGATCTCCCTATCATTCCTCCTATCATTCTTCAACAAAATATGGTCAGAAAACTCATTTCCATCAGCATGGAGAATATCAATCACCATTCCATTTCACAAACCTGGTAAAGATAAACATGACCCCCAAAACTATAGACCAATTGCTCTAACTAGTTGCCTTTGCAAACTGATGGAGCGCATGGTCAACATCAGACTGGTATATCACTTGGAAAGCAATAGATACCTCCACCCAAACCAGTACGGATTCCGAAACAATAGAAGCACAACTGATGTACTAGCCCATATTGACACCTATATTAAAACAGCATTTGCCAGAGGAGAACACGTGGTCGCAGTGTTTTTCGATCTACAAAAAGCATATGATACAACCTGGAAACGTCATATCTTACAATCCCTCATAGATTTGAACTTGAAAGGCAACCTACCAAAATTCATCCAAAACTTCCTGTCCCACCGTCTTATCAAAGTTAAAATCAACAATACATTTTCAGATCCATTCCCTCAATATGAAGGCGTCCCCCAGGGGAGCGTTTTAAGCTGCTGCTTGTTTGCACTAGCAATCAATGGCCTTCCATCCTGCCTACCCCATTATATAGAATCCTCTTTATACGTTGATGACTTTGCAATTTTTGCACGATCTGCGAGTCTCCCATCTGCCATACGTCGAGCACAATTAGCGGTCAAGAAAGCTTATAACTGGTCAACCTCCCACGGCTTCACTTTCTCCCACCAGAAAACTGTTGCAATGCATTTCACTCGCAAACGTGGTGCATTCCCCCCACTGGACCTCAAACTCAATACTAACAATATCCCTCAAGTTTCAGAAACCAAATTTCTTGGCATGATTTTAGACCCTAAACTCTCCTTGATACCCCATCTAAGATCCCTACGCACATCGTGTCTTAAAAGCCTAGATCTATTAAAATGCCTCTCCCACTCGCATTGGGGAGCTGATAGAATAACACTATTGAGAATATATCGTGCCTTGGTAAGATCTAAATTAGATTACTCCTGCCAAATATACTCGTCTGCTAACAAAACAGCTTTACGAATGTTAGACCCTATTCATCACCAAGGATTGCGACTATCTCTTGGAGCATTCCGTACCACACCAGTGGAGAGCCTATACAGTGAGGCAGGTGAACCATCATTATATTATCGGAGAGATAAATTATCACTGCAACTCTACTCTCGTATTCTGGCGATGCCCAACACTCCTGCTAACTCATCCCTCAACAATTGTTCTATTGATCCAATACTTCTAATAAAACAAAGACTACCATCAACACTTGGCTTTAGAATTAGAAATAACCTTTTACCCAACCTCAATTTTCCTCTCCTTATCATGCCCGCACTTGCCTATAATATCCCTCCATACATGCTGGATCTACCACCGTTATGCCCTGGAATCACTTCTAACTCAAAATCAAGGACACCTGCACCTCAAATGAAAGCCCTATTCCAGGACCACATCACTGCTCATACTCGCGACTGCGCTGTCTACACCGACGGATCTAAAGATGGTAATGGTGTGGGCTTCGCTGTTGTCCTGGAGGAGAGAGTGATAAAGAAGAAGCTACCGGAACAGTCGTCGATTTTTACTGCTGAACTGAAAGCCATTTTAACAGCATTAGCCATGGTGGTTGGACGTGGCAACCAATCTTTCACCATTTACAGTGACTCGCAAAGTGCCTGGAATCCATCTGTGATGCATTCTCCAGACACCCTGTGGTTGAAGAGATTCATAGATGGTTGGCGATGATTCAACGATCAGGAAAAAGAGTCGACTTCTGCTGGGTTCCTGGACACGTCGGAGTGATCGGAAACGATCGTGCTGATGTGGCAGCGAGAGAGGCAAACTCCTGTCAAGGACTGATACCACCTGTACCATTGCCTCATAAAGACTATTACCCCTACTTTAACAACTATGTCCAAACTAAATGGTTACAGGAATGGCAAACCCTCCAAAACAACAAATTGCGTACTCTCAAGGATGATGTAAAGGTATGGTCCACAGCATGCAGAAAATCTCGGAGAGAAGAAATTGTTCTGGCCCGTTTACGAATGGGTCACACCAGAAGCACACACGAGTACCTACTGAAAGGTGAACCTCAACCATATTGTGAGGATTGCTTGATACCCCTTACTGTGACTCGCATCTTGGTAGAATGCCCCAACTTCACTGACGGAAGACGAATACACTTTGGTAGAGATACCTCCCTTAAGTCAATTCTCAAAAATGATGAATCTAGCGTCCAGACCGTATTCAAATTTCTTCACTCTATAAGATATGACCTGTCTAAAATTTGATTATACTGTTACAAATGGAAAATTCAAACAAGTGGCGATAGCCTAATGTAATGTAAGTAGGTATGATAGTTACTATTGTAACGCCACTTGTACTCTACTCAATCAATGCCTCTCCTAAATTGTACATCCTATACTATACCATATAGCATGTATGACCTAAATGGTTAACGTGCAAGGTGAATGTGCCCTCACGGGCTTACTATTATTATTATCTATATCTATCCATGCTATCATATAGAATATAGATATCTATATCTATCCATGCTATCATATAGAATATAGATATCTATATCTATCCATGCTACCATATAGAATATAGATATCTATATCTATCCTTGCTATCATATAGAATATAGATATCTATATCTATCCATGCTACCATATAGAATATAGATATCTATATCTATCCATGCTATCATATAGAATATAGATATCTATATCTATCCATGCTATCATAACATTAACTGCTGCTAGATTTTACTCACTGAATTCCACTGCAAATTAGTTTCTATTTCTTCCCTAATTTTGTTTGTTTCCCCAGCTGGCTAAGAGGCAGTGCTACGGTCACTCTGGCATGATCACAATGTACATCAAAGGTAACGATGTGGAGGTCTCTAAGAGATTCTTCAAGAACATCAAAGTCTTCACCCTGGCGGAGAGTCTCGGAGGTTACGAGTCACTTTGCGAATTACCGTGAGTAATTTTATTAATTAGTGCAATTAGTGATGAAGTTAATGTATAAAAGTTCAAATTTGAGTCTAATTTTATGTGCATTTCTTTCGAGAACCCTATTAATTACAGTTAAACTCTATTGAAATCCTGCATAGTGAATGTACTGTCCTGAGTAATGAAGTAGCCTATATAGTTTTCTAAAAACTGGTGGCCATTCATTACAGAAAAATTTTGTTCACTATCACTGCATCCCTTATACCTGCGTTCCTATCATCTTTCTAACTGCTTCTTCCAGTCCCTTGTACTTAATTTCCTTTTGACGTTGAATCAATTACATTACCACTGCATAGCTACCGTAAATCCACTTTCTTATCTTTCTAGCTACTTTTTCCAATCCCCATGTATTTAATTTCTTTTTATTGTCAGCAAAATGGCCTGTGGTTACGAAGCAGACGTTAAACCCCTACTAAAATAGCAATAATTAAACCACCCCTTTCTTGCAGGTCCCTGATGACTCACGCCTCTGTCTCTGCTGAAGAGAGGGCAGTGCTCGGCATCACTGACTCACTCATCAGACTCTCTGTGGGACTGGAGTCACAGGAAGACCTTATTAAGGACCTGGACACTGCTCTCAAAGCAGCCGTGAGTTAACCTTATTAATATGTGGGGTAAGTTATGAATTATCGGACGGTTTCACATCTTCGGTCATTTTACAAAACACGATACAATTATTTTATTTTAATTGGTATCCATGATACCACCTGTAGATATCTTGGATACCAATATCTTTGTTTCTCATATTACCGAAGATGTGGAACCGACCAATAATTCGTAACTGACCCTATTAGATTGCTATCAGTAATGTACCTCTTGATTATTAGTCGAGTCCAGCGCTATACCTACTACCTGGGGTATGATTGTTGTTACATCGTTTCACCTATAACTTCATCAGTAGCTACTCCTCAGATTTACTTCATTTTAGTTTTAAATAGAATAGCATAGCTTTGTCTTTATTTTGTCTGGGTAGATTAGAGAATTTTTTTCCAATAATTGACTTTTAGTGATCTAGATGTTGTTACTACTTGGAATAATTTCAAGTAAAGTATACCCACGTTTCAACTTCCCCTGAGAGTTTTGCCCAAGTGGTTTATTATTCATTCTATTATATTCATAAGCTACCGTACTGATAATTTATTTATTTTCTTATTGAAGGATTTTGGTATTTGTTTCAGGTTCAAGGCTAGAGTACCTGAGATGTTAGATTGCAGCTGATACTCCCCCCCCCCCCATCGCCCGCCCCCACTCTTCAGCACCATCACCCCAACCCCTCTTCTTTTCTAAGAAAATTTTTCGGTTTCTGGTCACTAGGTGCTTTTTTGATATTATTATAGGTATCCTAGGTGCTTCACATGATGTAGACTGGATACCTCTTTTTAAAACTGTTAACATGGGTATTCGTGGCATTGTTAGTGTGAATTTTTTAAAGTTTTTTTACTATTAGTAGTTAGCTATCACCTTGGTAAATAAGTAGTTTAATATTCTCTAAATTCATTAGGCAGCCTCACAAAGTATTTTTCTTCAGTTCCTATCTTTATAACCCGTACACGGTTGCTCGCAACCTGCCTGTATCCAGATTGCTGTCCCAATATAAGGCCACCCTCCATGTACGGGTTAAACCAAACGGGTAGACACTATTTCATCGTGTTCTCTCATCTATGCTCTATAGTTTGTAAAATTTGAATGATTTATGTTTGTTAGTATTATTTGCCATAATATTATTTAAAGGTGCTTAATGATGTGGCATATTTTAAATCTTTTTAAAGCTTTTTTAAATAAAAATATAGATTTGGCTAATTATTATAATGTAAATTAATTTGATATGATGAGTTATTGAAAGTCGAGATTTTTATCAGACTTATTGAGTTCTGAGTAATATACTGTTATTGTTATACCCGTGTGATTTGGAAATAAACATTTGCAATTTGCTCTACTTCTTTAACCTACTTGTTATTTTTGTATAATACATATTTACTTCCTTATTTATACAAACTATTAATATACGCAACTATTATTAAAAGAAGTGCATTTTATAATAGTCCATTTATTAATATTTCATAAAATTTGTCTTCTATATAACAGGTATTCCATAGAATTTGTATTCTATATAATTTTAACTGTAGTGTAGCCTATTCACTCGAAAGCTGCTTTAAGGGCTTGGTCCAGGTCCCCAATGAGGTCCTTAGCGTCCTCCAAACCCACGGACAGTCTCATCAGCCCCGCTGTCACCTCCTTCTCCATGTTGTCTTCATGTGTCATAGTAGCGTGAGACATAGTCAGTCTGAAATGTAGGGGGGAATGGTAAGGCTACATCACTCTGGTGTAGCCAGTAGTTCATTCGATTCAATCAATGTATATGATTTGAATGATTAAATAGGTTTGATATAATTAGAAACGTAGACTTATACTCGATCTACTACCTAATAGTCAAGAACAACAGGTAGATAATTAGAATTAGATATCTACACAATTAGGTAATGTAACATTCATCACGTTTAGCAATATGTAGAATGTTTAGAAGTTTGATATGTGAGTATTGTTTATTTGTTCTCTGAGTAATGGTTTTATATGAAAGTCCTAGTTAATTAGTACAACGTTGCACTCAACTAGGATTTTTGTGTTCTGTATAATTCAAATCTGCAATTGCTACACTTTGAATATGAAATGTTGAGTTCAGAATTAAATTATTCAGAAATTTTAATATTAAAACAGAAGTTTTTTCATTCCTTGAAAGTCATGGTTCTTGATCACACCTAACTGCTCAGTATGTAATCAATGTAATCGAATGGTGACCAGACAAAGTAAACTCCCGTGATCCATGCAAATACCCCTCGGTCGATAAATATAGCCTAATTAATAAAAATACTATATATAATAAATATAAAAATATATAGGTTAGCGGTCCCCCCTCTCCCTGATCAGGTTTGATAGTGAATGTTACTTTACTTTACTAAAAAATTGTCATATTTTCGGCGAAAATTTATTAAATAATTATTGGTTCGGATTGAATAATGTTAAATATATGAATTAAGCTATTTATATCGACTGTGGGCTATTGGACCGTTTTTTTAAAGCCCAGGTGTGTTTTTTTCTAGCATATAAGTTAAAATACATATTCTATTATATTAAAATAAAGGGACAAAATATTAATTTATATATTTTTTTTATTATAAAATGACTGCATTCCTAGATAAGTGCAACGTTGCATTTAACTCTCTAAAAAGTTTTATATTTACTTGCGTTATATTTTCTTATTTATAATTAAATTAAAAACTTTAGGAGCAAAATTCTATCTATCGTATATTCTATAGCCTTTTAAAAAATATTAGGTAATATAAAAATCATTTTTTTATACAATTTGCTACCTTTCTAAATTGCTGACCGGGAAGAAAAATGATAACTAATCCAATGTTCAGTATTCGCGCCACTGTGAAATTTTGAACCTGTGTATGTGTGTGATTATTTTCTTAATTTAAAATTTTGGAGCGTGCACATGAATATGTAAGTATTTTCAATTCCTTTAGTGGTATCTTATATATAATTGTATTAGAAGACGGCACTGAATAGTTTTACTGATCTAGGTAGGTATGGTTGGTCACGCAGGCAAATTGCGGCTCTTTAATTTTTAATTACGGCCTTCTCAAAAAAGTCTCTAAAACATTCTGAACCGAAATTACATTAAAATGTTGCATAGCTACCGAAAGAAGCGCGCATATGACATGCTATCATTTATTAATGTGAGTTTTTAACGAGTGTTTTGAAGCTACCTATGATGTTTCTGTTGTTAGGGGCCGCAGTTACCTAGTTAGTTTAGACTTCAGTGTGCTGAAATTAACCTGGTTGACCCTAGTTACCGTAGTAGTTGCCAGTTAGGTACCTCGCTACCTTAACCTACCTAGACTTCCATGTTTCAAAGTGTGGTAGTTAAAGCCATTTCACTGATTTTTAAACTGAAACATCCGGATAACTTTGTCTATCTAATTGGGTTTAGATTTTGAATTAGTCCCTACTTTTCTATTTGCAATCTTCTATAAATGTGCACAATTGTTATGGAGTAAAAATTTCCTTACCAAGTTAGGTGTGGTTTACCACAGTATAAAATATGACGTAGGTGTCGAAAATAAGTTACAATGCTCAAAATTTTGTTTTATGATCTATAATTTGGAACTGTCCAATAACTCAGAACTTACCCTAGTTGCCAGTATTAGGTTACTGGGTGTAGGTCAATGGTCATAAGCCCCCCCCCCTCCCCCGGTCAGGAGCCCCTCCGGTCACGACCCCCCCCCCTGTTTTTAAATCCTTATTTACCTATATTATTTAATCCTTATTGACACTTTTGTAGTTCATTATTGATTAAACATAAGATATATGTATATCGGGGGTCGTGCCACACCCCCCCCCCACCCCAACCCCCCTCTCAGGTCATTAAACAATCATGAAGTGTGCAGTACAACAAACTACATTAACAACTCTCAGTTATTTCTATCTAAGTAGTTTTTCATTTGTTTAACTAGGTAAATAAGGATTTAAAAAAAACAGGGAGGGGGGGGGGAGGCGCTCGTGACCTTGGTGGCTTATGACATAGGGGGGCTCATGACCGAGGGGACTCGTGACCGGGGGGCTTTTGACCGTACCCCTAGGTTACTAGGTTGTACAGTAACTTGCAAGCACCTGCCTAATTATTTTTACCTATTTTGGATGATTTGACTTCAATTTTTAGAATAAGATGATGAGAATATTCTCATCATCTTTTGGCTTTATTCAATTACCTGCCATCTAAATTCTAAGCTAATAGAAGGAGATAATTATCTCTAAAAATTAAATAGACTTGTTAAATTTGTTAATTATTTAATTGTTAGCTATCTTTCAATTTTTGCATGACTAGATAGGTTATCAAGTTATCAACTTTGACGTATTTCATGTCTAAAATATGGTAAATTCAAAAGGTTCTTGATCAATTTTCACGGGATCCCATTTGCCAAGTAGGTAAATAGCTACTACTGCAATCTATTTGTAGGTATGTTAATGCTGTATAACCACAGTTTATTGTTAAAATTTGTTCAAGTTATGTTTACTCACGGAAGTTCAATTATGCTCTCCACTCCTCCAAAGCTGGTGCCTAGAGTAATCACTCTGAGTCTTTTCACGAACACTCGTGACTTCTCCAGATCATCCTCTCGTAGGTAGAAACTAACCATTCCGGAGTAACCAAACGTTTGTTTCAAGGCAATCTGGTGATGAGTGGGTAAAAACATATATTGCTTGAAAGGAGTGGATTATCTTTTGAAATGTTCACAATAAATTCAAAATAACACTTGAAAATATTGTTTTAATAGTAGAGACAAAGATATTATACTACAACAAGATACACTACTCTCAAGAATTTCTGTTTCAAAAAGCGTCCTCTGCATTTGAAAGCGGGTACTAAAGCAACAACAACATTTGGTGCTTATCAAAACTTTGAAAAATTTTCAGTGTTCAGGGGAAATTATACAGGTGACTTGTTCAATAGAAAAATTATTCTAAAATCTATTTATTTTTTATAAACATTGAAAGCTATTTAATTTTTATATATGCAAATAAATTGATATGAAGTTTTAATTGACTCGTCTGGTATTGCTCTACGGTACCTACCTACCATCAACCTACCTACCTATTTTCCTTTCATGTTTTAATTGCACATCAAAGAAGTTAACATAGGAAATTTGTAATTAATTCAATAATCATACCAGCTACATATGACCTTAATTATTTATAACTAGCCAACTAGGTACTGACAGAAGTGCGAAAACTAAAACTTTTCAAAGTTTTGATAATCACCAAATATTGTTGTTGCTTTAGTACCCGCTTTCAAATGCAGAGGGCGCTTTTTGAAACAGAAATTCTTGAGAGTAGTGTATCTTGTTGTAGTATAATATCTTTGGTGTAGATAATCAAATAATGAACAATATTTACAATATATAGTAATTTTGGCAAAAAAAAGTAAATGGTAAAAATAACTGCAACAGATTTATTATCTATAGTGTTATAAATTTTCACTAACTAATCGATTATATTTTTCTGTATTACCTGGTGATCAGGGTGAGATTTGAGACCAGGATGCATAACTCTCTTTATGAAAGAATTGGCCTCCAAAAATGTAGCAACAGCTAAACCGTTTTCCATGTGTCTTTGCATTCGTATGCCTAGTGTCCTGCAAGGTTAATCATAATAGAAACACTAGGAATATTCAACCATGAAGTAATTGTGAAATGATGAAATAGTTGAACATCACAAAATATATTGGTATACTACTAAATCACCTTAATGATCTCTGCAAAATGTAGCAATCGAAAGCAGAAGGAATGGCCCCAGCAGCTATCTGTATATAGCAAAGTTTCTTGTGCAGTACATCACTGCAAGTACTGACAGCTCCCATGCACACATCAGATGACCCATTCAAATATTTGGTACAAGAGTTCACCACAATATGCGCACCAATCTCCAGCGGTCTTTGGAAGTAAGGCGTCAAAAATGTGTTGTCAACTACCAGAAGAATGCCTTTGTCGTCCATTTGCTCCAAAACTGGTAAGGTTTCGCTAGTTTCGATCCGTTCTACGTGTGAAAACTCTTTCACAGTATCTGAAATCAACTGCAAATCCAAAACTTGCAAAGTAGGGTTCGATGGAGACTCAACCCATATCATCTTTGTGTTCTTCTTAATTGATTTTCGTATTTCTTCCATAGAAGAGCAGTCAATGTAGGTTACTTCAATATTCTGCCTAAAAATTCGGAAAGGAGTTGGTTAAATATTAAGTAATCACACACCCTTCTTCCTATTTATGGATACCTTAGAAATTTATTAAGTATGCTCATTTGGATGATGTTAGTGCATGCTATTCTGATTAAAACTAATTAAACTCCTTTTTTACGGCATGATAAAAATTCCTTTACTAGAATAAAAAGACGTAGATCAGTATCAATCACCTGGATGCGATGTCGGAGAAGTAAATGATTGTACCTGCGTACAGATGCTTAGACGCCAGTAGATGGTCGCCATTCTGCAGAAGCTGAATAACTGCTGCGATAGCTGCTGTTCCTGATCCGAAAGAGACTGTTTTCGCTGAATCTATTCGTAGAATAGAACAGAATAAACTTTATTAGATTAATTTCAATTTGGAAATGTGAGAAGTAACACCGTTAACAAATATTAAAGTTTCCCTGTACTTTTCTGACGACTTCAATTAATCAAATTTTATTATTATAACTATACTATTCAATTAATGTTATGACGAGTTATTTACCTAATTCTTTACCTAAATTTAATTAAATAATTCTTAAGATTCACCGTATTGCATCTCCTCCATCGACGCCAAAGATTTTTCAAGAGCTGTGCGAGAAGGGTTGCCAAGTCGTGCATAAAAGAAATCCTGAGAGAATCAATAAATATAATCGAACCATTTCATTTATGAAATAATAGTGATATTAATATGTATCTGAGAGAATATCAACATATATAATTTAGATTAACACAATTTAAATTGATACTTATTTCTTCCTGTACGAACATTAATCATGAACTTGGGAGCAAATACTTCACCTTGACTTCTTATATATTAACTTTAAGCCAATCCGATTTCTAGCATAAATTGTGTATCATCATCAAAAGTATTGTTTTGGGAAATAAATGATAAACCTAATTATCATTTCCAAAAAATACGCATGAGTTGCTATACGATATTGTTAAATTTCTCCTTCTAAAAGTAACCACTCACATTCCTACTATCCGGTTCATCCTGCTTGTAGACGGTTGCCAAGGTTATAGGTGGTATAACAGCTCCATACTGATTGTTTGATGGTTCAAACCCTACATGGATGGATTTGGTAGTGAAGGAGGGGTTGTTTTGCTTGAATGATTCCATTATATACGAATTATCCTGACTGAGTGAAAGATCTACCAATAAAAATATTAAACATTCAAACCAACTAATTCATAAAGCAGACATATTCACGGTCATTCAGGCCTGAAGGAATTCCTTCAGGCGCTGAACGAGGAGATCCACTAACGATCAGTCTTCCAATCGGTGCAGGTCACTGCAGGATAGACTAACGTGTTGTTCAAAGAGGGATATGGACATAAACCCCCCGGACACAAACTCCCTTTTTTCTTTATATATATATATGAATAAATTAGGATTACTTTGAATCTCTCAACATAGATGGTACTGCACACTTCATGATTATTTCACGAACGGAAGGAGGAGGACTCGTGTCCTACACCCGTTCAGGCCATAGAAATCGCCTCCTCTATTTGTGACATTAGTTAGGGTTAAAAGGTTGTGGGCTTGTTGCAGCGCATTCCACTTTTAAGGAAACCAAGAACGACTAAATGAAAGTCTTTCAATGTTAAATTAGTGTCAGGACGCGGCTAACACTGATTGCTCACCATTCACGTCCGGTTTTCCCTTCAGAGGACTTAAGCCCTGCCTCAAAAATCATGCATCACTTGATCCTCATCCGGCCAACTGACAAACCCCAAATACCCCCGTTCACGATCAGTATTTTACTAAGCCTGAAGGAATTCCTTCAGGCGAAACTGATCGTGAATGGCCCGCTTAAAACTCCACATTCGTTTTCCTTTGCGATTAACACAAGAAAAATATATATAGGTACTATACAAAATTTAAATCACGTTTGACACAGATCATAACATTTCACTGATGTAACTTCTCAATTACCGGAAACTCACTTAAGTCGAAAAGTGTGTGTTAACAAATGTACATAGATCCTAAACCATTCTGACATTTAGAAATGTATGTTGGACCTATCGTTGCCCATGTTGACAACACTTCACTCTGAGTCTAATTAGGTATATTAAGTAGGTATTGTGGCATTACCCTTGTCATGTTAGTGAAAGAAAATATTACTTGTTATCAGTTACAGATATAGTATCAGTTAGTATTGCGTTTTTGTTTTCAATATTTACTTTAGTATATTATTAAAGATCCTCTCCTGGCTCCGGGGAAAAATTGTTTTTTTTACATATTATTGTAAAATTAAGATCTAGGATTATTATTCTGCTAACCGCATAAAATATGGTTCAGTATATTTTTTTATATGCTTTTATGGTTTTTGATACTTATTGTGCAACAATAGTGCAAAACACAATCTGACACTGAAGAAAAATAATAAGTGTTCTCCTGTTTTCTACCTATAGTACCCGGAATTATATTTACTATTGGATCATTTATACCTACCTAATTGACATTAAAATAAAAACTGTGACTAATTTTTTCCGTTGAATTTAAATTAAGAGTTCAGAAGTAAAACTGATATTGCCGTGTATTGATTATAAAAAAAAATATGTGATTGATTACAAAAAAAGCAAATACTGTAGAAACGAAATCTTCTATCATATTTCATTGGGTTTATACTTTATAGCAAAATGATGTAGTGATTGAATTTATTGAAACAACAAAAAAATAACTATGAGCGGACCTTTGCGAGTCTCTCTAAAAATGTGTACTTAAATTTAGGTCCTCTACGAGTCTATAAGGTAAATGGAAATTAATTAAGAAATGCTTTGAATTAATAAAACTAAATTTATATAATATATAACAGTTAACAGAAAAGAAATTGATCAAGTATTCGCCTTGTAATTAATCATAAGAAATATTCACACTAAACCTTCAAGAGATTATATAGAAGAACAAGAAGCCTTACGAAATTTATCTCGTATATATGTATTCAATGGTAATAGCCAATAGGTATTTAGGTTCATTTTTAGGTACCTAATGTTTTTTTAAGAGTAAAGCTATTTAGGAACGGTATGTGTAGTCATTTATGATATGATTTGACCTTAAAAATCAAATATATTATCATAATACACAAAAAAATCAAATTTGAATTGCTTTGCAGTTTTATTACCAGTAGCCTTAGTTCTATTAGATAGAGAAATAAAACCAAATTAGATTGGAGGGGACTTTTACGTATTTCTTATAAGTTCTCATTATAATATCGCTTGCAGATAATGAAAATAGTTTCACTCTCATTGTCAGTTCTTTTGATTTAGGTTAGCACTAATGGCTTGTCTTAAAGCACCCTTCACTCTAATCATTTTATTACTCTATTCATTAGAACTGAGGTTACTGATTATAAAACTGCAAACTACGCATTTCAAATTTGGTTCTATATTTCTCTTATAATATTCAATTTAAGTATTAAAATTTTGTTCTACCCTCTGCATTTCAAGAGAAGAAAAAGATCAGAATATCTCTGAATAATTCAAATCTATAATATAGCTTTTAGACATATTATAAATAGCTATCCATACCGCTATCTGAATGCCATTATCCCGTTCTTGTTCTTCTTTTCAATCTAATAGAAATTTCACGCAGTGCTGGTTGAGTGTTACTGTTTCTTGAATGATTAATTACGAAGCGAATACTTGGTCAATTTCTTTTCTTTTAACTCTGATATGTTATATAACATTAGTTCTACAAATTTGAAACATTTCAAGATAATTTTTAATTTAGAATGGGAGAACTTTCAGAAATGTTTGACTATCTCAAATTCTGAGTCGGACAGGTTATAAATGGTACAGTCAGTAACATTACTTATGCTTCATCAAAGTGTAAAAACATGTGTACGAGGTTTATTTAGAGGTCTCTGTTCTCGTTTGTATTTGTCTAACTATATTAATTACATGCAAAATGCAAATAGGGATTATTGTTACAACTGATTTTCTAGAATTTTATTTCACGGAATGACACCTAATAGTTAGCGTATTTTATTACCATAAGTCAGTACCATTACATCAAGATGTTAGTGCTTTTAATTAAATAACATTCAATTAGCTTATAATTCTAGTTGGCATGGATGTAATAAAGTAAAATACCCATATGATAAATGATGAATCTCTAATCATAATTTTTTTTAATTCGCCGTATGCGTAGAAGTTTTATTGGGTGGGTGGGAGTGCTGCCTGGTCAGCCTTTAAATGACCACTATAGAGTGAAGTATTATTTATAGCCTTTTTATGTATATATTTCTCGGTCATTTATAAAATGAAGTGTATTTCTACCGGAATTAAGTATCATATCATGGTATTTTTTTGGAACTTGATGGATGGTTTCTCTACTTAACTGGATATGTGTTTTATATCATAGTAACAAGTAGTTAATTGTGATGTGGTTTATTTATATTTATTCAAGGACATTGCAATATTACGCCAGTCATTGGGATATGTATCTATTTGATGTTTGTTTTAAGAAAATAATAAATTCATACTTACATATTCTGTATGTGAATGTAATATTAGAGCAAAATTTGAAATAGGTCGCTAGCCACAAGGATACTCGCCTTACTCAACAATATCAAAATAACTAATGAGTTAAAGAGATACGTGCATGTATATTTTAATCAAGTTTGCGAATAGAGACTCAAAAAATGATTTAACCCAAGGTTAAGGTACACTGTGTGTCGTAGTAGATTGTTTATGTATCAATTGCTCTACATTGTCACTGTATATTAGATAAATGGTCAAGTTGATTATTTTCAACTTACATGGAAGTTAGGAAAATAGAGTTATTGTAAATGAATACTTATGCATATGAACAACAATAAAATTGGATTTTTCTCCAACTATTCCACATCCCAATTTCAGAAACATTTCAATCAATTTAATGATATGGAGAGATCCAGCATCTGCGCAGATATCTTAGGTTTACAAAGCTATTCAGAGTGATTAATCAGAGTGCCTTGAAATTATCCCTTGATCGAAATGTACGTGAATTGCTTAATAAGGAGCGTTGCACAAATATCAACATCATACTACCAGTAGAATTCACTGTTTAGAATAATGATAATATAAATAGAAAAACATTATATTGAGTGATGTCAATTAAGTAATACACAGTATGTATTTGTCTGATAGCTAAATAAGTTTATACACAAGTTGTTTTTACACAATTTTTTTCACCTTTTTTTTATTTTTAAACCTTTTTTTACATAAATTCTTCTTACACAATTTTTTTAAATTAATTTTTTTACATTGGAAAAAATGTATATAATTTTTCTACATAACATTTTTACATTAGTATGTTTTATATATTTTTCCAATATATTTTATATATATTTTTAATATATATTTTTTTCTTTTACTATTGCTACTCCATAAATTTTAATTGGGAAGTAAACGAGTATATATTAATTCAGTGTTGATTGATTGGTTTGTCTGTCTGCTGGTTCACGGTACGATATTATTCCGTTATTAAGATATTGAACCGAAAATCTATAGTAAACGAAAATTAAAAGAAAAATGAAAAATCCGGAAGGGAAAATAATTTGGACAACACAACAATTAGAAAAACCAAAAAAAAAACCGAAAACCGAAAAATCTGTAAGACATAAAATTTGGAGAATCAAAAATTCGGAAATTTTGATAAATAAAGAAAAATTGGAAATTAAGAAAAAACATAAAACCGGAAATTTCTGATAAACTGAAGATTCCCAAAACCGGGAAAACAGAAAAAGTTAGAAATATTGGAAAATTCGGAAAACTTAAAATTTTTGAAAACTCAACAAATAGCTGAGCAGAATTATGCGGGAAACCGAAAAAAACTGAAAATTCGGACCAAACTTATAGTGAAAGTCGAAAAATTGGAAAAACTGAAAAAAATTAAATATCAAGATATCCGGAATACAAAATAATCAAAAAGCTGTAAAAATTCGGGAAATCGAAAAATACGGAAAACCGAAATTACGGAAAACAAATATTCCGATTCCAGAAAAATACGAATAACACAAAAATCCAATAACAAAAAAATTATGATTTGTAAATATCCAATTAGGCCAGGGGTCCCCAAAGTGGTAGATACCGAGCCTCTGGGGTCGATAAGCGTTTCTTATCACAAGGGTCGAAAGGGGGTCGATAAACACAAAATGGTCGAAAGGGGGTCGATTGATGCTTAGAAGTAAGAATTGAACATTCTTGGTTAAAAATGATAATCTATCATCATAGTTGTTATTTTCAGTCACATGGACACAATTTTAACAAATCATATGAACAGACTGAACCTAGGGAGGACTGGAGGATGGAGTGGAGAGTTGTGGAGCTCTTTAAGTGAGCATATAGTGAAGATGGAATATGTTTAGTGATAGGTGAGCAGAGTGATGTTGAGATTGAGAGTAGCATGAAACAAGGATGTACGACGGCGCCAACAGTGTTATTTAGGTTGATTACGTTCATAATCATGGTATGAAGCTGGAAGGAGTCAGAGTGGGGGAAGTTAAATTGAGATGTTTGTTCGTTGCAGATTATGGTCTGATTTTGGCAAAGAATGTGAGTGAGGCTCTGGAGTAGGTGAGAGTGTTGAAACGGGTGACTGGTAGATATGGATTAGAGATGAACAATAGGAAGATTCCCAAGTTCTCATGTTTAATGTCGTGAGACAAGTCTAACAAATTAGGGGAATATAAGTGGTGTAGGAGGCGCTTTATACTGGTGTGAGGGTGCAGACTGCAGAGTACGAGATATATTTATTGAGGAACAAAAGAATGGTATGGTTAGGAATACGAAAAAAAATCAGTGATAGAATAGGGGTGTAATAAAGTAATGATAGATAAGAGTGTCCTGTACGGGTCAGAGGTTATATAAGGGTGGAAGATGTGGATATTTTGTAGATACAAGATAATACAGGAATTCCGTTAATCTTGGGAGCACCTAGGAATGCAGCAAAGGCAGGGGTGAGAGGAAACATTAAAATATGTATGGGAAAGAGTAGAGTGGTGCGAGGAAGAATGCAGTATTTCAGGAGAGTGGAGCAGGAGAAAAACAAGATTCTGATTTGAGTGATGAGAAATTCTCAAGTAAAGGGGAGTGAATGGATGAGGGGGACAGGAAAGTATATGAACTGGACAGGTAATATCAAAGGAGCAAATGAAGAAAATGATAGCAGAGGTGGTGAATGAAAAGTAGAGGGAGGAGGTGGAGCCGTGAGCGGACGAGCAGTCTGAGGCTATACAGGAAGTTTAAGAGTGAGATGAAGGAGGAAGATCATAAGGATGAAGCTGTGGTTTGCTGCGAGGACTGGACGTTTGAAGTTGGACAGTAGAAAATGGGCTGATGAATTTGGCCGGTGCAAGTTATGTAGAGTGCACAAAGTGGACGAGGGGCATTTTATTCTGGTGTTGGGAGTTGGAGAAAAAAAGAAGGCATGTAGTGGAATTGAAGAGACCAGACAGGAGAAGGAGAGTTTTTTTCAGAGGTTTAGATGAGAGAGAGAGAAAAAAGAGTTTGGCATTAATTGTGGAAGCACAGGGAGGATGGGATGCAGGAGTTTATGGTGAGGGGGAGATACCCGATTTAGTGTTGGAAAGTACAGAAATTAATTCAAAACAGCTCTGAGAGACTGCAGGCCGAAAACTTAAAAAGCAAATTGTTAATGAGATATTTTACTTGAATTTGAAGAACTTTGGAAAAAGAGTGTTGATTTAAGACTAAAATCTCCAACCTAATATCACAGGTCTTGCTGCTGCTTGTCAAGAGCATTCACTCCATTAATGACAATTTGTTTAATGCACAATTATGCTAACGTATCAGTAAGTTTCTGTTAATTATTCAAATAACAAGGCATATTAACAGCTAATGTATAAAATTATCTTAAGGTATTTATTAACAATACCTAAATATTTTCTTTGTGATGTTACCGGGGGTCGATGATAAGGCAAATACTCTATTAAGGGGTCGACGAGGTAAAAAGTTTGGGGACACCTGAATTAGGCCCTAATTAAAAAAAATATGAAAAAAATTATTGTCAGTCATAATATACTAGAGAAATTCGAATAACAGAAAATAACAAATCTCGATGAAAAATACGGATTATTTTTATATATAAAATTCGGAAGACTTGAACCGAAAAATTCAGCCATCTCTGATAATAAAAATCCGAATAAATAATCTGGATTACAATATAACGAGTAATACACTAATTGAAGTAGCTAGTATATTTTATCTTTTTCTACGGTCATTTCACCTAAAATATTCAGGTAAACTTCTAGGCAAAATTTTTATGAATGATCTTTGTTTTGTAATTAATTACCTTCAATATAAATATTCTCCTTAACCTTTCTACTTGAAAAAAGTAGTGCATGAACCATATTATCTAATCACTAGAGTCTAGTTAGTGCTCCTATATAACAATATATATATATATACACTATAGTATATATTTTATCAATAACTATTATTTAGTTACTATGTACGTGTTTTCGCTGAGTCAGGATCACTTGATTAGAAAATTGGTACTCTTCAGTTCCGAGTCTAACAGTTCCACATTTTTGTTCATATAAGAAAGAACATAGAAAACATATTTCATGTACGAAAAAAAAATATAATACTTCTTATCGTCATATTTTTCTTCTAAAATCAAAAATTTAGAACCGTTAGGTAACTCGGAGCTTAACCTGAAACAGCTTTCTATGGGAGTTACTTCTCTCACTATGAACTGTGCTATAGAATCTTTTCAGTTCATTCATTCAATTCTATTTCTAATGACATAAAGCAACTGCTGTGTTGGAATGAAATGAAACTAAAAACAATAAAGTGTAAAACATATACGTGACACATATTAAGAACTAAAGATTTCAAGCAGAATATAGATGAACCACTAATTAGGTACTCCTCTATACTGTACAATCTGTGGACATGGTGTACTGTAACCTGAATCCATTGTTGTGTAAGTCCCCTCCTTCAATATCATCCGTATGTACGTACATCAAAAATGGAGGAGGTGTAGCTGAAATAAAATTTACCATTAGTCCATTACCCATTCAGTTCAAGAAGTAAAATGTCAATCTAGTTAAGTGGTTCCTGAAGTATTTTTCTCGCACACCCCTTGCTTTTCTCAGTCACCCCCTGCATTAGCATTGTACTCCAATTAAATAGATTGAAAAGCTACAATTATTATACAGTATTGGCCACAAAAATGTTTCCGCTTTGTCTAATGCCTGTAAATCATTAGCCAATTGATGAAAAACTTTATTTCGGTCTCTTTCTCTCTGCCTCTTATTGTACTATTAACAGGTAAAAATATTTTTGAGCTGATGGACATAGCTTAAGAACAGGAAAGCAAAGAGTGAGGGTGATAATTTTTGGCAGGTTATTCTTAGAGCTAACTTTTTTTGATTTTACTTATTAAAAGGCAGTGAATAAAAGGGGGAAAAAATAATTGTAGACATTATAATACCGGGTGCTTTCACTTCTTCCTTGGAAACTATTTTGAAATTGAACAACTTCAGTTACATTTTGATCTCATTGAAGTTTTCACTCTGAATATTCGTTCTTCGCTTGTTCATTGCATGGTTAAGGCTCGCTTCATACTTGCATTTTTAACACCGCGGAAAAAAGCTCTTCTTAACATGTGCTTACACTTGCGTTTTTTTTATCGCTGATGGAAAAATCACATTAAATTTTTACTACAGCGATAAAAAAACACAAGTGTGAACACATTTTAAGAAGAGCTTTTTTTCGCGCTGTTAAAAATGCAAGTGTGAAGCGGGTCTTAACCATGCAATGAACAAGCGAAGAACGAATATTCAGAGTGAAAACTTCTATGAGATCAAAATGTAACTGAAGTTGTTCTATTTCCAAATAGTTTCTAAGGAAGAAGTATAAACACCCTGTGTTAAAATGTCTCCCATTATAAGTTTTTCCTTTTATTCACTGCCTTTTAGTAAGTAAAATCACAGAGTTAGCTCTAAGAATAACTTCACGCAATGACAAAAATAGTCACCCTCACTCTTTGCTTACCTGTTCAACTATGTACATCAGATCAAAAATGTTTTTACCTGTTAATAGTACAATAAGAGGCAAAAAATAACAAGATAAAGTATTTTCGCCCATTGGCTAACGATTTAGAAGTATTTGAAAAAGCGGAAACATTTTTGTGGCCAATACCGTATATTTGGTTATTATATGAATTTTGAAACTGGCAATGATATGAACAGCAAGAACAGAACTTATAAGTAACATATTCATTATACAACAGCCATCCCAGGCCCCAAAGGGGCGCCGGGAACCCCACTTTAAGAACCACTGATCTAGTCAGTTTGAAAAGAAAAGTGTATATGTAATGATTTTTCGACAGTTTACAATTTCACATTTTCAAAAAGAAACTTGCCTAATTGCAATGCTTGTTGATATTTTAAAATTGGACTGGGTACACGATGATAAATTTGTAAGATTTGAAAATTATAGGAAATCAGAAAACTTTTTCTCTGATAGTATTACATTAAACTAATACTTCTGTTAACTTACTGGCTACTTCTGCAGGAAAGGAGGGACCACAGTATCTATCCTCTATCGTCTCCTTCATTAAATGGTTGGATTTTCCCTGTGGAATGACTACGTAGTCTTCGTTGCACGCAGCACCTACTAGCGCTGCATCTTCTGAAAGCGTCACATTGACTGCAAATAAACAATAGGATGCATTAGCTACAATGGTGATATGTTTTACATAATATAAACTTCTCTTTGGTAGTGTCACTTTTAAACATGTCTACTAGGGTAAGTCTAAAGTTATCGACCAGTTTCACATTTTCAATCATGTGGAAAAAAATTATGATTTCATATTTTAACTCTTTATTTTGATTGGTATCCAATACTATAAATGATACCTGCAGGTACAGCAAAACCTCATAGTAGACCAGAGTTACGTTCCAAGTTTGTTTGGTCTAGTAAGAAACGCACTTTATTAGTTTCCTACTAGACAAAAATCGTTTTCTTTAAAAGTAAAGCGGTGACTTTAATATTTCGATAGCTCTATTTATTTATTATAACTTTAATGCCAAATTAATGGTGACTAGCATACCAATTATGAAGGGAAACACATTTAGAAACAGTATGAATTTGTTTGCTTCAATTAAAATGTATATAATATTTTTTTCAATTAAATTAACATTTTATGAAATTATAACAGTCTTCACTGTATCTAGTTTTTTATAACTTTTCAAATAAATTTTTTTTAGCACAGACTTTACCATCAAATCTGAAACCAATTCTGACTTATGTTTTATCCTAAAAACAGCATAAATAAATATATTACATTATTCAAATTAGATAATTATCTTTAAAACAGTATTGTAATTATTAATCCTTGTAATATTTACACTAGAATAACTGTCAGGTAACAAACATTGTGTTTGGTCCAGTACGAGGTTTTTTCCAGTACAGTTTCAAAAATATCTGGGTCTAATAGGAGGTTTGTCTACTACGAGGCTGGTCTACTACGAGGTTTTGCTGTATCACTATTTAAAATAACAAGTTGCTATGTATCTTTTTCTTATATGATCGAAATTGGGGAATCGATCGATAACCTGCAACATACTCTACTTACTTATTGATAAATCTAAACCAAGATCAATAGGGTTGCCGCCCAAGATGAAACCATATTTGTCATCGTCAGGGTTCTTTTCGTATCTGATGCTGCAGTATTCCGCTGATGCGAAACAAATGCCGTAGTCTAGATTGGACAGGTGCTGATTTGCTGATGCTGTGAAACAATCAAATTTTAATACTTAATTTAACTGACATTTGTTTAACAGGAATGTTCAATCTATATTCTTTGCTAATTAAAAGATATTTAAGATTAAAGGCTTGTTCACGCACATGAGTGTTCTATCCAGTCCGTCTCCTCTCATTGATTCAGTGTCAGTGAAAAAATATATCGTTACTTTAATTTCTAGTTTTCTACGGACACATTCAGACACTGAGAGGAGCCGGAACGGACAGAACACTTACATATGTTAACAAGGCTTTCAATTGATATTTTAATGATTCCACATATATAGTAACTACAGTTTGCTATCCTTACGGAAATTTTTGATAGGCTTGAAGTTGAAGCTCTTGATTTCTCCAATAGGATCCTTGTAATATTGCAGACAACCTTGAGGAGCTAAAGCATTCAACGTTAGAAATTAGCACACAATGTATTTGGTTGACAGACTTTTCGTCGACAGACGTTTCGCCGACAGACGTTTCGTCGACAGACGTTTCGTCGACAGACGTTTCGCCGACAGACGTTTCGTCGACAAAACGTTTCGTCGACAAGACGTTTCCTCGACAGAACTTTTCGTCGACAAGACGTTTCGTCGACAATTTTTCGTAAAATGGATATTACCACACTCTAATGTTACAAAAAATGTACTTTAACAGAATAATGTATCACACGATCAAGTTACAAAATAGAATAATGGTAAGGAGGAAAACTATTAAATAAATTTTAATCGTTTGTCTACTTTACTACTAAACCAAAACTATTCAATAATAACAAATTGTTTTAAAGTAATTTGGAAAATTGTATATGTAAGACAAAACTATAAAAAATATGTAGCATCAAATAATGAAATAATTAAAATCTAAATGACTGTATCCACACACAAAGAGCATTTTTAAATTTAATTCTTTTTCTATCAGTCGTCTTGTGTCACAACTGCCTATTATTATCTTGCTGTGTTGGCTTGGGTAAATGTATCGTTTCAAGTACTTTAAGAATATTAATAATAATTTATTAGTTCTACAATATTATGTAATAAGCTCATATATTTCTTGGAGGATCACAAATTCGAAAATGGGATATCGTTCGATAACTCTGAACTTTTTGTATTTTAAAGGCAACTAACCTAAGTATCGATAAACATTCAACGGTGAGTTTTATACTAAATATTGACTTTTAATCTAGGATTACCACTCAATTACAGACAACCCGCAGTAGTCGAACAGTGGACATTTACCAACTGAAAATGACTTGTCAATTACAAATCCGACGATATAAATCTTATTATTACTAGTACAGTACCTGTTATTGAATATAAATTATATTCGAATTCAAGTATGTATTATTAGGCCCTCTTCACACTTGCATTTCTCTACGCCGACTTTAAAAAAATGCTCATGGCAAAAAGTTAAGCTGCAATTGATTTTAACGTAGCCCTTCACACTTCCGTTTATTTTTTACCAGCATTTTTTCTAACGCAAGTGTGAAGGGCTCCGTTAAAATCAATTGCAGCTAAATTTTTTTCCATGAACATTTTTTAAAGGCGGCGTCGAGAGATGCAAGTAAAGGTACCTTCCAATATTCTGATTAAACGGAAAAATCTTTCAAAAGCCAAAATATCAATTGAAATTTTCAAATAATTAGAGTCAATATAATTCTATTCATTAGTCATGATACTGCTACAAATGATTTGTTTTTCCTTTTCATATGTATTTCCCTATACAATTAAGACACACGGACAGACGGACGCGGCTCTTATTATAGTATAGATGAATCGTAACTTATTGAGAGGAAATTGTTATAATTTTTATAATCACAAACGTAACTTGACCCAAAATTATTAAATTACTTTAAAATAATTTTGTTATTATTGAATAGTTTTTTTGGTTCAGTGTTAAAGTAGAAAAACGATTGAAATATATTTAGTTGTTTTCCTTCTTACCATTATTCTATTTTGTAACTTGATCGTTTGATACATTATTCTGTTAAAGTACAAGTGTTTTGTAACATTAGAGTGTGGTAATATCCATTTTACGAAAATTTGTCGACGAAACGTCTTGTCGACGAAAAGTCCTGTCGACGAAACGTCTTGTCGACGAAAAGTCCTGTCGACGAAACGTCTTGTCGACGAAACGTCTGTCAGCGAAACGTCTGCACACCAATGTATTTATGTCTTCAAATCCTTATTGTCAGAACTTACCTCTGTTAGCCGAATCGCAAGCAATTTGTTCAATCTCCACGTCCCATGTTCTGTCCACATCGTCACTCCCGGTGAACACCGTTATCTTTGGTTTGTTTGTACTAGGGTCAACATCCACGTAAACTGTTGATATTGTAAGAATTACCCTTTTAAAAACTTTGAATAACCATGACACAAACCGTAACTAACTCAAAACAGTGTTTCTTGTTCTCAAGAATAATTGCATGAAAATATATAAGCTACATGGACAATTTTAAAAGAACCTAGTCAACGCATTGGCTGTTCTACTATACCATTTACAGTTCTAGTTGATCCAAATGAAATAATATTTGATCCAAGTGAAATAATATTTGATCAAAGTGAAATAATATTTGTTCCAAGTGAAATTGAATATTTTATCATTCCGATACCTCACATTTTGTGTCTTTGTCTGTTGGTTGGTTGGTTGCAATAAAAATGACACGCTTTTAACATTTAAAATATAAAAAATGTTTGTATAATTATGAGAGATTACGATTGGCCAATCATAATCTTTCATTGCCCACCATAATCTTTCATTGTATGAGTATGGTGCGCAATGCATGATTATGGTGGGCAATAAAATATTATGGTGGACAATTAAAGATTATGGTGGGCAATGAAAGATTATGGTTGGCCATGGAAGATTATGATGGGGAATGAAAGATTATGGTGGGCAATGAGAGATTGTGATGAGCAATGGAAGATTATGGTGGGCAATGAAAGATTATGGTGGGCAATGAAAGATTATGGTGGGCAATGAGAGATTGTGATGGGCAATGAAAGATTATGGTGGGTAATGAAAGATTATGGTAGGCAATGAAAGATTATGGTGGGCAATGAAAGATTATGGTAGGCAATGAAAGATTATGGTGGGCAATGAAAATTATGGTGGGCAATGAAGATTATGGTGGGCAATGAAGATTATGGTGGAAAATGAAAGATTGTGGTGGAAAATTAAAGATTATGGGAGGCAATGAATGATTATGGTGGGCAATGAAGATTATGGTGGGCAATGAAGATTATGGTGGGCAATGAAAGATTATGGTAGGCAATGAAAGATTATGGTGGGCAATGAAAGATTATGGTAGGCAATGAAAGATTATGGTGGGCAATGAAAGATTATGGTGGGCAATGAAAGATTATGGTGGGCAATGAAATATTATGGTAGGCAATTAAAGATTATGGTGGGCAATGTAAAATTAGGTTGGACAATGAAAGATTATGGTGGGCAATGAAAAATTAGGATGGACAATGAAAGATTATGGTGGGCAATGAAAAATTAAGGTGACAATGAGAGATTATGATTGGCCAATCATAATCTCTCATAAATTATACAAACATTTTTTATATTTTAAATGTTAAAAGCGTGTCATTTTTATTGCAACCAACAAACCAACAGACAAAGACACAAAATGTGAGGTATCGGAATGATAAAATATTCAATTTCATTTGGATCAAATATTATTTCACATGGATCAAATTCAATTTCACTTGGATCAAATTGAAATTCACTTGGATCAAATATTATTTCACATGGATCAAATTCAATTTCACTTGGATCAAATATTATTTCATTTGGATCAACTAGAACTGTAAATGGTATAGAAGAGCACCCAAATCTCAACGTGTAAGAATATATACAGGATAGTCATTCATTTAACTCACTGTGCTGGTCGTTATTGTACCCACATAGTTTTGGGTACATCAAGTCATTGACAGTGCCAGTGACTTTAAAGTAGTCTGTTTTGCAGGCTCCTGTAGCGTCTGGTTGATCTAGTTCGAAGTCGTTGAACTTAATGTGCAGCTGACAGATTGAATCGTTCACCAGATCAATGTTGAGTTTGCAGGATCCTGCCTCTTTGTACTTTGTAGGATAACCCGGATTGGTGAAATTAGCTTTAGATGTTTTCATCGTATCGTCACATGACAATTTGCTGTCATCGTCATTATCATCTGATGAATCAGCTGTGGAGTAAAATGTTAACCTTTAGTTCCCATCAACCATTTATATATACTGTAAGTGTTGTTATACTAAAACCAATCTTTTAAACCCATCTAAACGTCAAACATATCTTGTATATTGTATGTGCTTTATTACCTTTTCTAATTAATGTTTATATCAAATATCTTTTGAAGTTTCAATCATTGCATTGTTTATACTACTGTATCAAAACTAAAATTTGAATAATAAAAATAGCCTATGCGGCATAAAATTTCCAATTACTGTCAGTGGAAGAAATATTACTTATTTTCAAATTTATTATGCAGTACGTCTTTATTATTGTGACGTTAGTATTGTTAATTGTAATGGAATTATTCTCATCCAAGATTCAGTCTGCTTATTAACTTAATCGGGATATACTGACGCTAAGTTCTAATATTAGTTAGAGTTGACGACCAGAAGATTTTAGGATCTACTACTCCTATTATTGGTAGGTTGTCCCTAATGTTATAGGGTGTAGTTCATAAGTACTGACTGTTACAGCAGACACCTATGCCGAGAAGGCAAGGTTTCCATCCTTCTCCTCCCTTGTTGTTGCAGTCTTTCAGAGTGAGACACTCTCCTGTGGTAGTGGAGCCGTCAGACTCCTGTCTCTGACACTCGATGTTCCTTATCGTGATGAATTGGGGGAAAACTGGAGAAAGGATGTATAATTCAGAGATCCTATTGCTGAAATGATGGTAACTTATACCGCATAGATATGGGATTTGACAGGAAAAAGTGAAGAAAGGAATCAAAGTATTTAAAAGTCAGAGATCCTATAGTTGAAATAACCGTATAATTTCTACCAAAACACAGGGTGTTCCACAGGTGTCGGTGACATTTCAACTATCATTGGTAGTAAAATGAAACTGGTACTATTTTGAAGACAAATTATATAGGTTGTATAGTAATGCTAATTTTTCTTTATGTTTTTAGAATTTTTAGAGATATTCTCTGTCCAAAATGGCCTCTAGAATTTATTGTAGCTACAATAAATTTAGGAATATTATTCGTAATTCTCACGGTATTTCGGGTCTCTGTTGATGCCATCACTGCTATCCCCGTTTATCTGTTGCAGTTGCGTGTCTGTTGGATGTGACATACAGGATGAACTTAACACAACAGTTGCCACCTTGCGGAAAAAAAGGAAATTGTAATTATTTTTAATTTATTTAAATTCTTTATTGTTTTAAGTATGGTAATGTCCGGAAAGTATGTGTTAACATTGGCCATCTCAGTCAGATTGCTTCATAATCTATGCTAACTCAAACTTCCCGGGCACTGTGATTGTCCATTAGTTGTGTGGTATGTCCATGCAAAGATTTCCAATCGATGGCACTACATTTTAGTATATTATAACTGAATGTCATCATTTTAAACTAAATTTAGTATTGAATTGAGTTTTAACATTAAAATACATTGACTACAAACTAATTACTTACTATATATATTTGTAGTTTCATGTTTGTATGAACATTCACTCCTGACTATTTTTATCACATAGAATAAAGCCTGCAAAGAAATTCTTAGGGTAAGTGAAGAGTTGACGAACGGTTTCTTATTTTCGACCATAATAAAAATATAGAATTTAACTTTTAATTGTTATCCACGATAGCTGCAGGACGCAGGTATCATGGATACCATATTCAACTTTGATACATCTTCTTTTTGATTCGATTTTTTTCAACAACAAAATAAACATACATTAGACTTTGGTTTGACATGTACGAAATTATATTTTATTATAATATTAACGGTACCCATGAACAATTTACTGTTACGAGACTTCGATGACTGCTTCGATTGCATTTATGTTAGGTTGTAATATGCTTTAAAGCAAGCGAGATATTCAAATAATAAATCATAATGTTTTTTTACATATTTAGTTTTCTGGTTGAAATCATTAAAAAGTACCGTTTAATGACCCTAATAAAACTTTTTTTATTTCTCAAGTTATTAGACTCCAAAATGTTCTGAACATCACTGGTGTGACAGTATCCGTTTCACCGAGACTGTGTGTGCAATAGGCCTGTACTGTTACCTGTCAGTCCTTTATGTAGCTTATAAATCACACTCAGGTGTCAACACTTTCTCAGTTAGAAGACAAAATAACAAACCTCCTTATGTAAACTGCTTCTCATGTAAACACCGTAAAGGTACCGTACTCGGAAAGTGGGTGGGTATAGCAGTCAGAAATTTCTAAAGGTCGGATTGGTTCAGGATCTACGTTAACACACTTTCAGAGTACGGTGAGTGTCCATGTTTTAAGACCATCCTGCATGGACACTCGTAATGTGAATCAAGGTACTTAAAGTCGTACAAAGTCTGATTGAGTAATAAATTATTGTAAAGATTAAGATTTAAATTTCATTAGGGGGTTTAAGGTCTGCCTCAGCTCAATCGATAATGTCAAAAGAAAAAGAAACACAAGGGACTGGAAGAAGTAGTCAGAAAGGAAAGTGGCTACAAGAACAAATTCACCTACCACCGTCGGTGACAATGCTCATGAATGCTAAAAAGCTACTTCGTGAATGCCATCACTTACCAAGTAGTGTGAAATTAAAATGGAAGTTCAAACCCTAGCCTCCATCACAATAAACCAATACAATTTTGTTATATTTATGATGGTTGTTCTTTGCTTTCTATTTGTGAGCTGTCACTGAAATATCACAACTGTTCTACTTTAGCTACAGTGTAATCTTTAGTTTCTAATCTTACTGTTCAAGAAAATAATTCTAAAAAAATATTGTATGTATAATTGTGAAATGAATACTATATATGTATTTCTTTTTCGGTATACAGATAAACATTATTTTTTTTCTTAACATTATTGACTATGTTCAATTTTGCACACTGTCAAAAATTGATAAGCTGTCAAAAATTGACAAAGACCGTTTCAGTTTTACTATTTATCTAACACTGTATGTAATTGGGTGTCCGGAAAACTGCCAGGCGGAAATTGCCAAGCGGAAAACTGCCAAGCGGAAAACTGCCAAGCGGAAAATGCCAGGCGGAAAACTGCCGAAGCGGAAACTGCCAGTCACTTATTGGGAATTTCTGTATTTTTTTACTTTTATTATGTAGTTATAAACACATTTAAAGAACATTTTAATTAAAAAACGGCGTCAGCCCTTCGTTAAGGGGTTAAGGGGACATTCATTTTTACAGTAATAACAATATACATATTGGATTACTTAATATCCAAATGAAAATTATATTTCAACAAAGCTACCTTATTAAACACACAGTAAACCAAACTTTAGTAAGTAACAATTACCATTTTATACTTATTTGCTATGTCACTTATATTTTAAAAAACATGTTATGTTGCGTATATAGTCCCCTGTTTTTAATTTCATATATTAATGTCAGCAATATAAAACTTCGGTTCAAAAGCAAACGTTAAACCCCGCGTACTGATTTGTGATTAATAGCTAATTAGAAATTCTTATAATTAATTAATCTTAAATTATACAATAAATTAAGCGTATGTTAAATCAACATATATGCATGTTCAATATTTATTATATTTACATTTTTATTCTCCATATCAATTGCACAACACCTTCATTTTTATAATATTCCTTTATATGTAACAAGTATTATTAATTAATGTACAATCCAATTCGATCGAGTGAAATTGTCAGAGATTTAGGTACTATTGGTAGGTAATAGAAG
>CANNZV010003420.1:85828-114886 GCA_947561585.1 Caprella mutica
GTCTTCAAATTGCCAGTAAATGACTGGCAGCTTTCCGCCTGGCAGTTTTCCGCCTGGCAGTTTTCCGCCTGGCAGTTTTCCGTGTACCATGTAACTTTAGAGAATAGAGATGTACAATTCTTTTCCGATATTTCAATTAACTATTAAAATCAGTGATATTCTCTCTGTAAAGGGTGAGTGACGAGTTATCAGACAGTTTCACATTTTCGATCATATAAGAAATAAAATATATAAACATTTTAACTTGTATAGTTAGGCCCCTTCACACTTGCGTTTCTCAACGCCGCGTTAGAAATACTGCTCTTTTGGCATGTCTTCACACTTGCCTTTTTGCAACGCCGCGTTAGAAAAAAGGCTCGTTTTGAGTTGTGCTTATACTATTTAAGCTTAATTAATGTTTATTTTTAATATTTATTCTCTCATTTAGTATAAACATTTTAAAGAAATCAACAATAAAAAATGTATCTTTCTTTTACCTGCCTATCAAATAAAGCACAATTAAACATTCAAGCAAGCACGCACACAAAGAACTAATTATAAGTAGGGGAAACAAATAATATGGCATGATAGGGTATATTTTCGATCATCGACCAATAACGAGTTAAAATGTCATATTACTTATATACTTTTTCTTCTATGATCGAATATGTGTAACTGTCCGATAATTCATAACTTACCTAACTTTTACAACTCTATCACAATTGCCAGGCACCCTTGTTACGTGGGTAGAAAATGATAACCATTGTAGACAATTATTTTTCTATTTTTCGTCTTATTTTCGTCAAAAGTTCTGTGTATGTATGCAATCCCAGCAGTGAAAAAAACGCAAATGTGAACGGTACAATAGACATTCGTATCCTGCTAAAGTTCTAGCGTTAAAAATTCTGCTCTCATTTTAGCCGGGGACTGAGCTATGTTGCATTAGAGTAATTGCTGTAATTTTTCTAACGCAAGTGGTAAGGGCTACGTTAAAATCAATTGCAGCTAAATTTTTTTCCATGAGCAGTATTTCTAACGCGGCGTTGAGAAACGCAAGTGTGAAGGGGGCCTAAATCGAAATTCACTTCCTTTAATTTCAATTTGACTAATTTTAATTAGAGGCTAAAATGGTGTTGTAACCAACTAACCTATCATTCTACCGTAACTATCCTAAATAGCTAAATAACGCCAGTTTTCTCTTTTATTTTACGGAGGTGTGAAATAGTCTTTCTCTTTTTTCTATTTGTTCAAAGTATAGAGAATTTGGATTGCAGGACTAAGGTCTAACACAAATGTAGAGCTAAAGAATGTACGGTACACAGTCCAAACTATAGTCGCATTCCTTTCTTCTTTCATTATAAACTATATTGTAAATTCAATTGACCAATGAGAAAAATGTAGTTTATTTTCAGCTCCAAGTTTTCACTTGCATCTCCCTTTCACACGTTAGTGCAGTCACCATTGTTTGTATTCCTTTTCGTCACATCCCTTAGTATGCAACACCCTGCACGGAGTAGCTTTTCTGCATCCATGATTTACTTTTCCAAATTATACTTTCCTATTTGACATCTTTTTCAGAGTCCCGTGTATTTATTTTCATTTAACATCAGCGATTTGATATTAAGTGACAAACATTGAATAACTGTTTAGATTGTATTTACAATTACAGGGTTTTTATTTCTATCATTTCAAGCGAATATAACAATTGCTTGTTATTCACAGAAACTGTTGGAGAATTTAAGGTCCCGTCTCCCTAAAATATAAATAAGGTTATTAATTAATATATATTTGAAATTTTCAGGGTTAATGCAACTATTCAGTTGAAGTATTATTTACTTAAGATTTTTTTTCAACTTCTTCCCTTCACCCCACACCCCTTTAAAAACCTCCAATTAGAGGGGTACTTTCAAAAGGCATTAACTTGTACAATTTATGAGCTAGATCCATGGGGTTGGTGTCATCTTGCTCATAATTTAGTTGTCTATAAAGTTGAAGAGTTATTTTTTTTCAAATTCCTCTGAAAAATATCGAAAAAGGATTTTTTCAATTTTATTTCAAAATTATTGATTTGTTTTTTCATATATTTCATTATACCTCCTCACAGATTGAAAAAATTGAAAAACCCGTAAGTAACTTTGTGAGCAATTCACTTATGAAAAAAATGAAACAAACCCCATGTTTTTAGCTCAAAAACTGTAAGAGTTGATCCCTTTTGAAGTCGAAAAAATGTACTTTTCAGGAGCGTCAATTTACTAAAAAAAATTGGAAAAAAAAATTGTCTAACTGAAATAATTCTGGTTCCATAAATTAGCGTCAAGACTCTTGTTTGGGTGTTGTGTCCTCTTTTTATTTGCATCTAGTCAACAAATCTTTTGATGCGAGATACAAATAAACCCTCAATACTTGTACTGACAGGTCTTTTGACAGACCTGACAGGTATAATTTACAATATTGTCAATTTGTTTTAAAAGCACTTCTAGATTATTTTTAGCTCTAATATTTTAACACGTTATCCGGGAGACTATAAGAAGTCATTTTATGCAATAAATTTTTTTTTTCATTTTTTCAGATTTGAGGGAGACTGTTCCCTTAAAGGATTGACTAGCATGTCTTTCAGAAGATATTTCATGACCCCATCCTTCATGAGACTGTGAGTACTATCATTTCTGTAACTACCTATTCAAATTTACTGATAGTACTATCTTTATTAAAAGGTCTAATAATAAATTAAACTAGATAACGTGTACATGGTAGAGTGCATGCCATCGCCGCCGCTTTGACCCATTCTTTCCCAAAAAAAATCGAATAAACTGGTTACTGGGTAATACCAATCGTCTAACCAAGTTTCATGAAATTTGGTTGAATACTGTTTGAGTTATAAATGACCTTGACCTTTGACCGGATCGCTCCCAAAATTCTACCAGCAGGTTCCTGAATATTGACCAATCATCCCACCAAATTTTAGGCAATTTAGTTGAATTCTTTTCGAGTTATGCGAATAACAAGATGATAAATAAATAAATGTCAGGTAAAATATAACCTTCCGCAAATTTGCGAAGGTAATAAATGGATGCATTACCGTTCATGTAGTTCGTAATATAGATTACAGTTTACCTAAAGGCTAAAACAATATGCAGGTAAATCTTGTACAGCGGACTATCTTTAAACGAACACCCCTAAATACAAATTACATGTCCGTTATACCGGACATGCAGCTCTTTGCAATGACCTCTTTAAATTATATGGTTTAACAACTATTTTATTCACCTACCAAGTCTCTACTCATACATTGATTATATTTTGAGGTATTCCATTTTCAATCAACACTTAATCCCCTCCACTCTATTATTGTAACCAAGTTATAAAACTGCAAACCATTTCAAATTTGGTTCTATATTTTTATTATATGTAATTTGAGATTTTTTCCGTTCTTCTTCTACCCTCTGATTTTGAAGCAAAGGAAAGTCCAATTATCCAATAGACTAACTATAGATCTGCCAAATTCAAAACAATAACAAAGCTGATTCTAAGACAATGGATCCATATGTAGAATCCAAGTACCTAATTAAGTATTTCTTAATACTACTAGTTTTCATATATCATAACATTTTCCCGATCTAGATTACTGTTAATTTTAAAATACTGTATTTGAATAGGTATGTATGATGAATATACGAGAAATACCTACTAACTATTCGTACTTTTCTTCTAATTAATCTTAGAAATAGTGAACGTTGAATGTGAATATTTCTTATATAATTAATTGTGAACAGAATACTTGGTCGCTCTCTTTTCTGTTAACTGTTATTTAACCTTAGCTCTACAAATTTAAAGAGATTCCATTTTTTTTTAATTTAGAGGAGAGGAGATTTAATGTATTGTTTTTCAGATTCTCAATAGTTTCATTTTGTTGATTCTCTATGAATTTTCTTTGATTTGAAAAGTTCTCTTTATAA
Organism: Caprella mutica; assembly: GCA_947561585.1. Taxonomy (NCBI): domain Eukaryota; kingdom Metazoa; phylum Arthropoda; class Malacostraca; order Amphipoda; family Caprellidae; genus Caprella; species Caprella mutica. The sequence continues at coordinate 89,764 of CANNZV010003420.1, forward strand.
TCATATAATTAATTATAAAGAGGTGTAACTATCGTATATTTTCACGTAATTTATATCTATTTAGTCGCTAATATTCGTTTTATTTTACCTCCCTTATTGTTTTTGACATTTTATAACATTTATAAGTTATATAAATATTACAATTTTTCATTAAATTTTATATTTAATAATAATCTGAGACAGTTCACCTTCACTGGCGTTTCTTTTGAAGAAAAATTTCAAAGTTTAAATCCCCAACTGAGCTATTTACGTGATCTTTCAGCGACCAATAGATCCGTATAGAGACCTCTTTTGCATGTACATATTCTGTCGTTGTACGAGCTTTACCTGTAACTACATATCCCTTTTCGACGAAAGTTTTCAAAATGTAAAAATTACTATTCTCTAGTCTTAGTTTATTTTGGCGAGAATTGACTCCACCGTTCCACATGATGATAATAATAGTATTAGTTTTAGATGAGACTGTTTATTGGTAGGAAGGTAGAGAGTACAGAGTATTGAGGTATCAAAAGACTGGGTAAAAAAGCATTTACTTTCTATACACTCACTGTAGCGGTCACTAACTCACAAAAAACAAGAGACTTTTGATGAGAGAAGTAGCAGTGGAAATGAGGTTATAGTGGCTATAATATAGTAGAGGCATTCCCGCTCTAATTACGTCTCATACTTAAGACAATCGAATAAGTGTGGGACATGTCTCGCTTTTATTTCTCCCGGTATAGAAAATATTTCAGGAGTAACTTTGGTAAGTGATGTTTACGACGTAATTAATGCAGGTGGAATAGATTAAAAATAATTCTAACGGAAATGAACGTGAACGTATTGTAATTTCCATAAAATTATTTTTTAATTTATTCCACCTGCATAAATTACGGCTTAACTAAAAGGGACAAACAAAATTACTAAAGTTACTCCTAAAATATTTTCTACTCAAGGAGAAATAAAAGAGAGACATAGACATGTCCCACAGTTATCGATTGTCATAAGTCTGAGACGTAATAAGAGCGGAGTATGCCTCTCTATAGTACAGTTATAGGCTATACTTTATAGTGCGAGGGACCTGCCCTTTTTACCAAAATAATTAATGGTTAGAAATTAGGTAGTCTCTTTTTTTCAATGGTTTGAGAAATTCGTGTTTAAATATCACACAATTTTTTTTAAAAGTTCCACACAAAACAACAGGTTCTTCTTACAACAACTTAATTGGAAATGAAAGAGGTAGGGTCAGTTCCAAGTTATCGGACGGTTTCGCATTTTCGTTTATACAATACTTTTTAAAATTATCATTTAACCTATCCATGATAGTTAGACAATAATAATTATTATATATATTTTCTTATGTGATCGAAAATGTGAAACCGTCCGATAACTTTGAACTTACCCCTTCACTAGCTACTAATTTATCTAATTGTTTGCCAAATGACAAACATGGGAGTACGTTAGACTGCATAGAAACAGAGACGTTGATATCACTAACTTAAGTAAAGATAAAATATAGGCTAGACTACGTACACATAGCAGGTATATTTAATGTACATCAAATAATATCAAAATAGAATTAATTTTCTGAAATAGAAATTACCTAAAATTGAAAGTTTTAACCATTCACTGTCTGGTGTACCAGTTGCAATACGGTTAGAAAGATTTCAAGTTAGCTCGTAAATTTTAATAATGATCGAAAAAGGAAAATTTTCCCGCACGTTCGTACACAATATTTTACTATTTACCGATTAGTTCCTACTGATTTAACAACACTATCTGGTAAATAAAGTGTGCAGAGAAAGCTTAAAATAACAGACTGCTTCAAAGCAAATAAATAATTGTTAAATAAATAATTCTATAGCTAAATAGAAAAATGCTCTGACCACTGGTGGCAATTATTTAAACCATCTCGAGATCAAATTTAAATACAATAAATAAAAATAAATAATTTAATAAAATAAGAGTAACAAATTAACAATAGAAACTAAGTTACTATTTAGATCTTTGTTGAGACTCCACAGTAGCACCTTCTGAACAAACACACACTGTTAAATAAAGCTAATTAATTATGTTCATCATACCACAGTACATTGATTAACCCTTTATGTCCTGAGGTGACGTTTGTGTCCCCTCTCAAGAGATGCACTTTGTTCATTTCTTTTGATGTTTATTCCCTTAACTACCGGACAAACTGTCATATTAGAGCACATGTGTACGCTTACAGTAGTTAGGCACAAATAGGACTTCTTTTTTTCAATTTTCTATTGTTTAACATGCTTTCTTTACCCAACGAGAATATCGTAAAAGTTCTCGTTTTAACACACTCAAGTTCATTCAGGACATACAGGGTTGAGGATGCAGCATTTTTCATGTTATCGCTGCTCTCTTTTTTTAAATACCAGGTTAGAAATTCATAGGTGACTCTGCTTAAAATACTGTAGAGGAGTCTACTTCCATAATATATTTTTATAATACCGTTTCATCAATACTAATTAAGACTGACTTGTTAAATACTGAAACTAAAATTAAGTAAACTTATAAGACTGATATAACAGAAGGTCATGGTACAATGATTAAAGTATCAACATAATCGTAACGATGCAGGTGATAAATTCATGGTGAGTTTAGAAATAACTGACACTCTCAGACATATATACATATTGTGTTTCAAGATTAGAATGCATACATCACATTGCCTTATTTACTAATGTAGAGAAATCACTAGACACATTCTTTAGAAAACGAGCAACTAATGCTCGTCAGCTATACTTTGTCTAGTGCGACCTAAATACTGTATTAGCGACCAGTTGTTCTAGACCTAAACTGTAATCGATGTTCCAGGACATTCTTTGAGGGTAGGTGCCTTACATACACTACAGTACACTGCTACAGACGACAGAAGTAGTGAACCTTCACCACTACAGGTAGAAAACTATCTTAAGATGTGATTTCAATACAAAGTTACACTAACTGTCGGAATGGTTCACGTTTAAATCTAAGTCTTTAAAATCTAGGATATCAGAGGTGGGATTGTCTAAACTCTTAACCACGAACACCAAAACACTCAAAGAAAATACCACAACAAATGTACAGTCACTTAAAAGATTACATTGTAATACTGATGTTTAAAATACATCAGTAATATTGATTTCATCGACACTATTCTTAAATTACACATAAATTAATTAAATTTGCTCGGCAATACTACCATATTAAATCCAAGAATAAAATGAAATCGACTTGACAAAATGTTCATATTTACTCTTATCAAGTAGTTAATAATTTGAACCTCTGAATTAAATATGGTTATGGCAATAAATAGGTACTAGTTGACAATTTAATTAATTTACTTAATACAGTAACTACACTATTGATATTTTAAGGGAAATGAGATCCTGATGCTGGCAGAGTAATACCAACACATTATTATTTACATCACAATACTGTAGTTTCGCGCGGAATGTAACTAAAACGTACTTACTAAACAGAGAGCATTAAAATAAATGCAACGTTAGAGAAGAACCAACCTCTCATCAAATACTTAAGGTGAAGATTCTTCTAGATAGAGATGTATATAATATATACACAATCACAGATAAAAGGTTACTCAATAGGAGACTATGTTCACGACTGATTACTTTACCTAACCAGTTTCACACAACACCAAAAGAGTGTCCGTCCATTTGGGAATTCGGTCCTTAAACTATTTAGCTATAAACACATGGTCCGTAGATATTTCGATTGTCATGTACAGAATACAACAACGGTAGATAAACTCTTGAAAACAGGGCTCAACAGATGAACAAACAACTAACAGGCACATCTCTAAACAGAAGTGATATAGCGTTATTGCTAGGTACAGGGTGATTACGCAACTATCGACACATGTCTACGCTACTGCCATACAAATCTTTCGTTCAAAATACTACGCTATCAATTCATTCGTAAATTTAAATTATTTTCACTCACGGAATATTATTCTCTATGAATTATGTAGCAATGCATTAAAATCATAATAAAAACAATTAAATATCTATCTTCGTATATAAAATTGTATAGGATTATGCTAAAATCTGGTTTACTGTAGCTAATACCCACAATAATACTTAGTTATTCATTATGGTGATATTGAAGGATTTGACACGTCGTCATCTTTGTTAGTATGTTTGATGGTTAACGATAATCGCTTGGTGAACCATCCTATTCATATCCTCTTTGTTAGGACTTGTTATCCTTGATATCTTTGATGGCGGACTGCAATCGTTTGATGTGTCCTATTTTCGTCACTCCCAACTCTTTCAAATCCCTGAAATTGGAAAAACAGATCACATCGAGAAAATGGCAAAATAGCATGATTTAAATTAAATTTTGTGATTGAACACTACTGCCATCTTTGTAAACTTTACTCACCTCCTCTCCAGTGACAACAACTCATTTCCTCGCACATCATTCGAGGCGAAAGCGTCTTTGTACTCTGACAACTGCAGACCATCCAGCCAGTTCAGCACCTCGGGAACACCCCACGTCTTGCGCACCTGAAACATTGAACCTCGCATTAGCAAATAGAATTAATAGGAACTAATAACTACTTAGCTGTAAAAGCTTATATCATGAATCTACTTAAAGGTATTTTGAAGTGTTTGTTCACTGACCTCTCTTTCTAAGCTAATTGGTTTAGCTGCGGTAGTGGCTGTAGAGGTCACACTACTGCTGAAGCTGTCAGTAGCACTACCGCCCTTTAGGAGATTCTTGAAAATGGCAGCTTTTGATTGAGACCTTCTTCTTTCATAAGTAGGGGGTACAGCTTCTTCTTCCCCTATGAAGTGCACCAAGTGATCCTTTTCATGAGTTTTCTTTAGCTCACAATCAATTCTGGACAGCATGCTGATAACTCCGGTCTCTTCAGAGCCCTTCAACTTCAGAGAATTCTCTTTAATGAGTGTACTAATCTCTGTGTACATTGCTTTAATGCTGTGCACCAACTCAGTTGCCAGCATACGAAGGTTGGGTCCTTCTATCACGTGGTGGTCCCTCCAGACTTTGTCCAGACAGGTTTGGGCAGAGCAGACCAAGTCGGCGAGGTGTTGGGACACAGTGGCGTCGGTACAGCTTATTCCCCTCACGCAGGAGATGCTATCCACTACAACTAGAGAAAGAGCAGCGAGTCGAGGCACTTCCTCATTCTTCAGGATGCTGGGGGCCTTACAATGCTTACCCTGACTTTTAACCTTTTCCTCCCACGCCTTAAGAGAGACGTCCAAGTCTCTGTTTCGACAGAGCATCTGCACCCGGTTCTTGTGGACAATACGGAGAATTCCTGGTGGATGGGCCCAAGCTTCTCCATCCACCTGTACGGGTACACCTTCTTCTCCTAGAATGGTGATCTTAACAGAGGAGCACTGGGCTATTCTATGGTGCTGCAAGTTGATAATACGAGAAGCTGCCATTTGAGCTGAACCAAAAACAGCCACGACTTCCAGCACTCTGTCATCAAAGCTGGGGGCTATAAAACAGTCATTCTCCTTCTTACCTCCCCAGAAATTAGTGCCTCCCATAAAAGAAGGAATGTTAAGAACTACAATACCCTGCAAGGAGGGCAGAGGTATTCTCTCTCCGTCACACTCTAGTTGAACCCGCTGGTCCAAGTTTTTGTAAGTCTTACAAAGCAGCTCCTTAGAAGCAAGTACACCATACCACATGAAGTTCTTCGTGCGAGACCTACATTTCTCGGGATGTTCCTCTCTCTTATTGTGGAAGTCCAGACTTATCTTCGCATCAATACCTATCCCAAAGTAATTGTTCATGACGCACCTTTCCGTAAAGCCTTCAAGAGAAGAGTGGTCCAGGTCCATGAGGGGCGAGGCTGCAGCACAAAGAGTATCAGCATTAGCCAACAGCATCTTGCCTATGAAGCCCCCGGACGGTCCGCCTGTGGCAATGTTGGGCCAGATTGGTGAAGAAACCAAGGGGTTTATGATGGGTAACACTTTGTTGCGACCAGGGTGACTGTGTCTACCTGACGCAGCCGACTGACTTTGAGAACGTCTTGTTCTTTCAGGACTTCTACTCTTATCTCTAGAGCCCCCCAAACCACCTCCAAGTGTGGATATAGCTCCTGCTGCAGCTTTCAGCATTGAACCGGTAGATATACGGCGAGAGGAGAGGGAGGAGCGAGGTTTCTCCTCATCTGAGAAAGCCTCTGCACCTTCCACTATTCTCTCAGAAGGAATGAGAGTGTGGGGCATCTCATGCGGTAGTAAGAATGTGCACTTCAAGGACGGTACTTCCAAAAGCTTCGCGTGACTGTGTTTTTTCTCCATCCTTGGAGTCTTTATGATAGATTCTCTAGGTGGTAGATCATCTATATCTGTCTCAAGCACTCCAGGCATCTTGACCAATGAGTGTTTTCGACTACTAGGTCTTGGAACAGACAGATTCGATATTTGATCTGTTTCCTCTAATACCTTTTTATCATCTTTGTTGGGTAGCTCAACAAATACCTCAGCTTCAATATTATAATCTTCAGCAGATTTTTTACTCTCTCCATCATTGGACGTAATTTTTTCAACGATTGGCTGTTGATTTTCGTCTTCTTTGGCAGTAGCAGTTACTTGTTCCTCGCGTCTCATAGCCTCTTTTAACTCTTCCTCCAGCGAGTCATGTTGACTGAGGCGTGAAGAGGTATTCACCAGTCTCTGTTTCGGGTCACCCCCATCACTCTCACTCAAATCTAAGTCAGTTTCGTTAGGAGTGATTAGGGACGTAGTTTGCTCAGACATTGTGGTACTGTCACCTTTGGTGTCAGTGTCTGTTGTCAAGTCCTCAGACTCTTCTTTAGACAGCACATCTCCATCCTTAACACCCTCGTCACTGTCTGTACCTTCACCGGACTTCATCTTCTCACGAACAGTATCGTCTGTACCTTCGCTGTCTCCTGATGTGTTCTCTGTTTTATCCTCATCTTTACCCTCTCCATCTGGCACACCTCTTTTCTCATAACTTGTCTCTTCCTCATTTTCTATCTCATCAATGTCTATTGAGGTGTCGAGACTTGTAGTCAGTGAGTCTCTTATCTCACTGAGGGACTTCTCTTCAAACAAATATGGCTCATCTTCACCAACGTCCATGAGATTATCCGTAGAAGACTGTATCCGGAGTTCAATGTTCTCGGTGATATCCATGAGAGTCTCAGAAGTCTCTCTGAAACTCGCTCTCTCGTCTGCAAATTCGCACGGTGCCGGAAGTGCCTGATTCAGTTCGTAGTCGTACTGACTTTCTCTTCGAGATGGCACGGGGGAAATGCTCTGCAGCTTCATCTCGCTTTCAGAGTCAACGTTAGAGGGGGTGGATGGAGGGGAGAGAAACCTGGAAGGAGAGCGAGGTTGGTATGGGAAGGGAAGGGACAGACAAGGATTCGAATGGAGTTTCATATCACTTGGTATACGTGGGGAGGAGGGTGGCAGGGGGAAAGTAGTTGTAATGGAGGAAATGAAAGCAGGCAGTGGTGGAGAAGTGGAAATTGCTAATACAACGTCGTCCATCTGAAATAAAAAGAATATTTAATTAAACGAACTAAAAGACCGTCACAATGTTGATTATGTGATTAATAACTAAAAAATATTGACCTTGGCTATTCCTCCATGTTCCCCGTCATCGCCGACTAATTTGATTTGAGGTGGTGAAAGGGGGGTCTTATCTCCCTCATTGTGACTCTGCTCTTCAAAGAGTCTCTCAAGATGCTCAATGAGCTCACGAACAGTTCTCTTCAATCCGTTACTTTGGCACACTAGCTGTTCTCTCTCCATAAACTGACGCTGTGAAGAGATTGAGTATAAGACATTAATGAGAAAAACACGCATGTACGGAAAAATTAACAATGATACTTACTAGTTCGTTAGTAAAGATAAATAACTCAAATGAATTCAGAAGTTACCTAAAGCGACGATGAAAATGTCATCTAATCGTGCACTAAGCAAGGTAAGATAGAAGAGACGTATTATTTCAAATATGAATAGTTCTTATCTCATTTACTGGAGCGACTTGAATAAACAACACCTCCTACACACATCAACACATAAATATCAGTCTGATTAAACACTACACCACAAATAATTTAATTCCGAAGAAATCCTTCGGAAATTTTCAATGTAGATTTAACAACACCTAATTCTTACCACCATTTTTTCTAATATTGTACACTTCTCCTAATATCACTGGGAACTGTGGAAAAGTAACGGGGAGATGTTTATGAAGTTATTTAGTTACTATATCATTATTCGGTATCGACTATGTTGGACATTTGAGGGAAAAATAGAAACATTTAGTAAAAATCGTCTCTTGAGGGATTTAAATTTGTAGCTACTCAAAAACTGCCCCTCCATCATATGAGATGCAAGCACAGGATCACCCCTTTGCTATTTACAATCAATCTCAATATTGGTATCATTATTAGACTAGAGTCGCTCTTTCTACTTCTTTGGATGCTGCTATTATACCAACAGTTTTACATCGTTCCTCAGTGAGTTATTGTAGAATCCGAAGTTTTGCTGTAAATCTGTACTCTGTACTCTGGTCGATAAGGCTTTGCACAGCTTTAGGTTTGAAAGGATATTTTTCAACGATTTCCTTCGAATCTTCAAGATTCAAGTACCCGTGGACAAATTCATTGCTGGAAGAAGGGAAGATTGGGGCTTTTTCTCAACGAGGTTTCATATTGCTTCAATGTTTTCTTTATTAACTTTGGTTCGGTGAGGACAGGGAATTTTGTCAGGAGACGTCACTAGGACTATAAATTTGTTGACCACTCTAAGGAAACTATAACTTCGAGGAACTTGACGTGGTGACAAACCAGTAGGATTTAAATTGTCGCTCTTTGATTTGATAATAGTCCTAATTCTACAAGGAAATCTTCAACCGTGGCCAGGAAAATAATTTAGTAAATTTTTAACCAAGCATTGACTAATAGTTCTTTTAGTCCTCCACAGACGTCACAGGTGTAGTACAGGATTCCTTCTCCTAGGGATGTAGTCAGAACACACACAAAAGTTCAAAACACTCAAATTAAGGGAAGTCGGAGGCCATTCTTCTTTAATCAAAAACCGGGTCCTCGGATTTTGACCCTCGTGACGTCTGTGGAGGACTTATTGGTGAAAGCTTGGTCAAAATTTGACCAAAATATCTAACGTGCCGCGGTTATGATTTCCTCGCAGAATTAGAGCTGTTATAATATCATAGGGAGACAATTTTTAATAAATGATATTTTTTCCATTACTTATAGTCTATCTCACATTGTGAAGATTGCATATGCAGAAAAATGTTTTGTTTCATTTTAACAAGTTTTTTATAATTTTAACAGTATTACTGAACACTCTTAGTTACTTTATCACAGTTCCCTGTAGATACAAAACCATGTACCTAATAAGCAGAATAGCAAATGGTCAAAGACTTCAAAATTTTATTCGATGCAAATATCAAACATTAAGTATCTACAAATAGAAAATCGAAGGAATAATAAAACTCGAGAACAATTTGATCGAAAAAAACATGCATAATAATGAGAAGAGTTTGAAAGTTTCAATCTTGTGCAATTTTCACATGGAGTAAAAGAAACGAATGTAAATAGTAAATGAGAGAGAGAGAACATATTAGTATTACTGTACAGTAACAGAACGCCTAGTTTTCCATACATGATTAGAATCTTTTAATTTGGTAAAGAAAACTAAGCACGTTCATTAACCTAACATAAATTATACACAAGATATCTAAGTGCACATCAACTTAGAGAGTCTTTCCACCAATAAAATAGACATGAAATAACTATGTGATGGACTTACGACACCAAGTGATATCAACATGCAAAATAGAGAGTCCTGAAATAGAGATAAAAAGAGAAATAGAAGGCCACAGCTCTGAGAGATGGAGACCCACACCACCACATCAACACCTTACACTCTCATAAAGAAACACACTGCAAAAAATTGAGAGGTGATAGCTAAGTAGCTTTAATAGAAACTTAATGTCAAAGATACTAGTCTTACGATTTCCAGGTGAAATGTTAGCTACCCACGGACACTGTTGAAATGATAAAGTAGCCACGCTTAAGGTGTTCCCATGGTGGAGTGGGTGGGTGGGGGAGGGTTCAACTGACAAAAGATGTGAAGGATGGGGAAGGAGACACTACAAACCTTTCTATTTCTCTTTTTACTGGAGGGAGTGATGAAGCAAGGCGAAACTCGACCCCAGCGTTCTTCAGTTTGTTCTGAGGACTGGATTGGTTGGTTAGTTAGGCACGAGTAGTGAACCATTGGTTAGTTAGGCACGAGTAGTGAACCACCATTGGTTAGTTAGGCAAGAGCAGTGGACCATCATTGGTTAGTTAGGCACGAGTAGTGGACCACCATTGGTTAGTTAGGCACGAGTAGTGGACCACCATTGGTTAGTTAGGCACGAGTAGTGGACCACCATTGGTTAGTTAGGCACGAGTAGTGAACCACCATTGGTTAGTTAGGCAAGAGCAGTGGACCATCATTGGTTAGTTAGGCACGAGTAGTGGACCACCATTGGTTAGTTAGGCACGAGTAGTGGACCACCATTGGTTAGTTAGGCACGAGTAGTGGACCACCATTGGTTAGTTAGGCACGAGTAGTGGACCACCATTGGTTAGTTAGGCACGAGTAGTGGACCACCATTGGTTAGTTAGGCACGAGTAGTGAACCACCATTGGTTAGTTAGGCAAGAGCAGTGGACCACCATTGGTTAGTTAGGCACGAGTAGTGGACCACCATTGGTTAGTTAGGCACGAGTAGTGGACCACCATTGGTTAGTTAGGCACGAGTAGTGGACCACCATTGGTTAGTTAGGCACGAGTAGTGGACCACCATTGGTTAGTTAGGCACGAGTAGTGGACCACCATTGGTTAGTTAGGCACGAGTAGTGGACCACCATTGGTTAGTTAGGCACGAGTAGTGGACCACCATTGGTTAGTTAGGCACGAGTAGTGGACCACCATTGGTTAGTTAGGCACGAGTAGTGGACCACCATTGGTTAGTTAGGCACGAGTAGTGGACCACCATTGGTTAGTTAGGCACGAGTAGTGGACCACTACTGATTAGTTAGGCGCGAGTAGTGTGGATAACCACTGGTTAGTTAGGCGCGAGTAGTGTGGACCACCACTGATTAGTTAGGGGGCGAGTAGTGTGGATCACCATTGGTTAGTTAGGCGCGAGTAGTGTGGACCACCACTGATTAGTTAGGGGCGAGTAGTGTGGACCACCATTGGTTAGTTAGGCACGAGTAGTGTGGACCACCATTGGTTAGTTAGGCACGAGTAGTGTGGACCACCATTGGTTAGTTAGGCAAGAGTAGTGTGGACCACCATTGGTTAGTTAGGCAAGAGTAGTGTGGACCACCATTGGTTAGTTAGGCGCGAGTAGTGTGGACCACCATTGGTTAGTTAGGCAAGAGTAGTGTGGACCACCATTGGTTAGTTAGGCAAGAGTAGTGGACCACCATTGGTTAGTTAGGCGCGAGTAGTGTGGACCACCATTGGTTAGTTAGGCAAGAGTAGTGTGGACCACCATTGGTTAGTTAGGCAAGAGTAGTGTGGACCACCATTGGTTAGTTAGGCACGAGTAGTGGACCACCACTGATTAGTTAGGCGCGAGTAGTGTGGACCACCATTGGTTAGTTAGGCAAGAGTAGTGTGGACCACCATTGGTTAGTTAGGCAAGAGTAGTGTGGACCACCATTGGTTAGTTAGGCAAGAGTAGTGTGGACCACCATTGGTTAGTTAGGCACGAGTAATGGACCATTGAAAAGGTCCAGTAACTGTGCTTATTATTCGTCGATTAATATTTATGTAGTTAATACAATTCTAAATAAAAACTAAAGAAACTGCAAACTATGAAAAATTGATAACTAATCTACTCATTGGTTGATAGGATCAGTTGTGAAGTGAACAGTTGCTTACGAATAATAATCCATGTTACTGTAATAAATAATAATAGATTGGCATTCATCCTCAATTTGAAAAATGATCTATGTGTAGTAACTAGAGCTAGAGTAGAATATGCAATAACAAGTTTTCTAAGAGTGCCTATGCAATAATAAGTTTTAAAGTTAGGAAGGATAACAAGTTTCAATTGCATGCTTAACAGTTGCCTAGGAAATGTTGTTCAATGACTAATGTCTTCTAGCAAAAACAGATAATATTGTCCGATGTTATGAGCAACTATCAATAGAACCCCTTCCGACTTTCAGGAAACAACGATTCAATTAGATTTGTCATTGGCCTGAAGCCGCATGGAGGCACACTGGAGCACTTAGCGTTGCCGTGGCAACTAACGGAGCTAACACGTGAGACTCTCAGCGATGATATAATCGCCAGAGATATTCTTAAGCTTTGATTAAACTTATCGATCGTATGGAACAATCTTATTGTTCACTATTAATTAACAAATATCAGGCATAATTTACACTCCCAATCCTCATTTAACTAGATGTGCCTTCTCCTTTTTATCAGTCATAACCTTTTCTTATTCCCATGACGCTTGCACGCTTCTCTTTAACACATGGTACGTAGCTACTCAATGACTGAATGTAAAGAATACATCGATTGGCCATTTACCATCTCCTGACTATTTAGCATTTTTATAATGGAAAAATACATTTGAAACAAAAAAAAAAAACCATTGGGTATTCTGTATCAAGGAAATTGTGACCACAGAATTTGATAGTGTTAAAATGTTAAATTTTATATAAAAATATTCAATATTACAATAACAGAACATTCATGAACTAATGCATGTACAGTATTGTTTGTTCCTGGAGTGGTGAGTGAAGTAAGTTAAAGTTAGTTAAAAATGACGACCAGAAACTCTTGTGTCGGTTAGTCGAGATGAATGATGAGGTTAAGAGACTCACGTGTTTGAGTGCTTCAGAACTGAGGCAAGACTTGTCATCTCCATCGGAAGAACTGAGAGTCTTCAGCAGCACATCCAGTCTGCCTCTAATGGCACTACATTTACTCTCAATGTCTTCGCCATGCTCTGCACTAAAGGGATGACGTGCTATCTTACTTAGCATCATCTTCACCGTGTCACAAATCACTCTGAAACAGTTACACAAAATTAGAAGAGGATTACGCTTAAGTTGATGTACAGATATTATGAAGATGTAGGGAACTAAAATAAGATATAGGTTGGAAAGTGTAAGTTAGAGTATTGAGCCCTGTGGTACACAGAGGTAGGTATTTACTTGTTCGCCACACAGAGGTAGGTACTCACTGGTTCATCACACAGAAGTAGGTACTCACTGGTTCACCACACAGAGGTGGGTACTCACTTGTTCACGACACAGAGGTAGATACTCACTTCACCACACAGAGGTAGATACTCACTTGTTCACCACACAGAGGTAGATACTCACTTGTTCACCACACAGAGGTAGGTACTCACTTGTTCACCACACAGAGGTAGGTACTCACTTGGCACTGTTCACCACGACACTGTGGTGTTCACTCTGCGTTAGGGTGGAGAGGTGTGCAGACATGGAGTCTTCGTACTGCAGACTCTGTATCAAGAGAGGATGATGCTCACTACTGCCGGCAATGGATTTGGGGGAAGACAGAGGCATGTGCGACATGAAACTCATTATACTCCACCTGAGGAATGAACACACAGTGAAAATAATCAGCTAAATTAACTGATAATTAGTGAAGATATAAAGAAAGTATTGTAAGAACAGTCACAGTACTCGGAGAGTGATTGTTCCGGGTACTGTAAAGTCAGTCAATGGCTGTGGCTCCGTCTTACCTGTCCAGCATTTTGGTGGTGGCTCTCTCGTACCTCTCCACCACGTGGGGGAGGTTAGCGTCATCATCACAGGCTGACCCCCATCCCAACACTCTGGCCAGATCATTGCCGGTACCTAGGGGCAGTATCCCCACTTGACACTGATTCTGAAACAAAAACCACAACATTTAGTAACTAATAAAGAGTGGGAAATAGTCTTTAGTGATCTATTAGAAAGAGTTAAGGACCGTACGCACGCAGGTTTTTTTAAGTCTTTCCACCAGACTTTTTGCTGAGCTCCTCCTACTTTTTCAACGAGAATATTAGAAAAGACGATATAATAACGGTTTATTTCAGTTGGTATCCATGATACCTGCAGGTAAATAAAACAATAAATGACAAATATTTTTTAAAAGCAAAATGGTTTTTAACCAAAATAAAATCACGTAATTTATTGATATTTTAAACTAAACAGCTTTTTATTTTCGATGATATTTAATATTATTTACCATGAGAATTACTGTTTTCTATAATATATCCGAATACCATTGTGAGACATTAACAAATTATAAATTCTATTTCAAAATGAGAACAGAGAATAAAATGAAAGACACTCCAAAATTAGAAGGAAAGTTTTACTGGAGGAAACATTTAAATATTTCCATTCTAAATTGCGATTGATGAACATCAGTAAACAGAATATTAGATTGAGTAATCAAATGAATAAAAGACTAACAACTCAATCTACTGAAAGAGAATATTATATAGCTACCTTTGAAAAGGAACAAATACACAATAGAATTCGAAACCGAAATGTCGTCCATTGACTAAATGTAATACAGGGTCCAGCAGTCTCCTTAAAAATGGAGACTGCTGAGAGTTAAGAACCGTGCTATTGATAGACTTTAAGGTGCAATGGGTGGTACTCTTAAGACGACTCTCATCATTAGATATGAAGGAGTGAAGGCTTACAGGAATAATCCAGAGAGATTTTATCATCAGTTACGCAGTGAGGATAGTAAGAAAGGAGAGAAGAGGAAGACAGTGAGTGAGAGAGATGGAGAAGAAAGACAGTGAGAGATGGATGCAGTTGAAAAAAAAGTTTCATTTCTCTCTCTCGAGTACACGCTTCACGTCCATTATTCTACACCACTCAGTCATGCTAGGAGTACACGCTTCACGTTCATTACTCTACACCACTCAGTCATGCTAGGAGTACACGCTTCACGCCCATTACTCTACACCACTCAGTCATGCTAGGAGTACACGCTTCACGTTCATTACTCTACACCACTCAGTCATGCTAGGAGTACACGCTTCACGCCCATCACTCTACACCACTCAGTCATGCTAGGAGAACACGCCCATTGCTCTACACCACTCAGTCATGCTAGGAGTACAAGCCCATTGCTCTACACCACTCAGTCATGCTAGGAGCGCACTACTCACCGCCATGTTCAGCTTGTCTATCTCTGACAGTACCCAACTGATGGAACCATCACCACTGCAGATCAGAATACGAAATGGATTGAAACACTTGAACAGACGCAGACTGAAACAAAAACAAAATAAAATGATTAGTATTGATTCGGAAAAAATAATATTGGACAATGCTTTAAAAGGTGTGCATTGAATTTTCGTTACTGCACGTAAAAACATTGACATTAAATACAAAATGAAATGGTAGGAATATTCAAAAGTGACTAGTAAAAGCACATCTTTCTCTGAGTGCACATTATCATAACTCGTGAAGAACCAACTGTCGAGACTACAATGACTTGTGCCTTTAGAATTCATCTCAACAATGGAGGGAATGAAATGCTGGCATTTGACTCAACAACAAACCGTACAGCTTTCACAGTTGAGAAAATACAGCCATGGCTAGGGTGCCTTCTAATAACAATGAGAGTACCACTGCCACAGTTCAAGACGTCGTCTTTTCTACTTTCAATATAAGGGGAGTTTATCATATTATTACCCTCGCAAATTTACTGTAATCTTGTTATTCGCATAACTCATAAAGTATTCAACCAAATTGCCTGCAATTTGATAGAACGTATCCAGGAACCATTTAATTAGATATGCGCTCTACGAGTCTCCGTTCTAGTTATTATATATAATACATATTAAGTTTTAAGTAGTATGATCATAATAACAATTCAATAAGTTTTATATCAATGAAAGAGACACTTAGAATTACTTTAATTGAGTTCTTAACTATATAATAACCATAAAATGACCTAAAATTGATTTATTTCTCTCCCTGATGTTTAAAGTATTGTTGTACTCACCCCACGACAGGCCCCCCATTCATGAGGTCAAAGACTTGGGCAGGGTTGAGGAGCTGCTTGAAGCGCCTCAAGAACCTCACCCCCTGATTGTCACCACTCTTGCTGTTAACGAACACCAGCAGAGGAGAACAGGAGTCTGGTCTACGGGCCTCCCAGGACTCATCCGTTCCTGGGGGTGGAGAAGGAGGGAGCTTAGTGCTAGGATGGGAATACAAGTACTGCATGACTAGTACTGAGATAGTAGTGGTTTGACTAGAAAGTAACTAGTGCAGGACTAGTACTAAGATCATAGTGGTATGAATAGTGACTAGAACATAACTAATGCATGACTAGCACTAAAATCTTAGTGGTATGACTAGTGATTGTCAATACTCTGACTATATCTTTATTCCTATCCAAATTGTGTGTTGGTTCTTTTTTTTTCTAGTCTAAAACTTTCGCCGCATCTCGAGATATGACGATAATGCCGTACTTGCATCTTTTTTAATTTGCATAACTTCAGTTCCGAGAGAAACAGCGAAGTGAGAGTTTGTGTGCTTCATTTTTTGAGGTTAGATCAAACTTAGTATGTGGTTAAAACTTATGGCCATGTTTGATACACGTTGTGGTAAATGAATAATTTTGGTAAAGGTGAACATTTCGTTCTATAAAAGCCTCTCTAATTTTGATTTATATACATTTATATAATAGTTTATTTATGAATCATTAGAATTATATCTGTATGAATGGATTTGGTTTATTTCCAGACCCATAACAGCCTAAAACATTTTAATCAAATTGCATAATGTAGCAGACTCTTTTTCTGTCTGCATTAATTACTTGGAAGATAACGGATTTTATTAGGCTTACTAATTTTATTTTATAGTGAAAATGAAAGAACTTATTTTACACTATTATTTTAATTTATTGTTTATTTATAGTCATTACAACGTAGTTATTTCTACATTTTATATTTTTCAATTATTATCCTCAACTTTTCCAACACTAAACTTATAAAACATTCATTATATGTTGGAGAATTTTTACAGTATATTATTCACGTGTAATTCATGTTTTTTATACAGAACATTATTCGCGTGTACCAATAGTGGTACATGATGCAGGTTGAGAGTGGTAGCGTGTACCATATATGGCGCATGATGCGGCAGAGTGTTCAATCACCAGTTATTGAAGATGAAGCTTAGAAAGCTCTAAATAAAGTAGGAGAAATGTTTTGGTAGTCTCATTAACATCTTGATTCTACTTTCAAACTAAAAGTTGTTTTTGTTTTGGGAATATTTGTTTTCAGCAATCAAGCTTCTTTAGATGTATAAAAGAACTCACAGGGGTATGAACACAGCTAGCAATTTGGGAATAATTTCTAATTATCTTTGTAAAATTGCCGAAGGTTAAGCAAGTAACAATATAATATTGTTACTTGCAAAACTCATAAAGTATTCAACCAAATTGCCTGAGATTCGGTGGGACGATTAAAGGCCAAGGTCACAAAAAGGTCAAATGAACAAAAAATGAAGCGGCGAGTGCCCGTCCAGGAAATAAAAGTTTTTACGATCATACTAAAAGGATGGATTTGGAAAAAATATAAATATTATTACATTGGGAGGTTTTATTATGTTTAACACCATGTTTAAGAACGATAAAGCCATATACTGCAACCAATCGTTTTAGAGTCACCAGTCCACTTTCAGCGAACAGCGTTCAATTCATGTACAGTTATGGCAGGGCCATAGAAGATTAGGTAGGGACTCATTCAGAGACTATTATAACCTTGACCCATGAGATTGTCTTCAGTGAGACTAACTAATTTGGTGGCACAAACTGCACAGGAAGAACTGAATGGAAGCAGTTCAATAACGCTTAGTCATCATTTCCATAGGAGATATGAAGTGCATCTCATTGTACTCCAGAGGCTGACTTTAAGGAGACGCAGTTAATGACAATGAGATCATAAGGCCTACCTTACAGACAGCAATTTAGGCCTATTGCTCAACTATCCTGAGACTGAGAGTACTTGCCTTCAATATCGCAAACGACATCAGTTGGTAAATTAATTACGCAGAGATGACAATAGTTACAATTTATGGGTTGGGAAAATGAAATAACTTTTGGAACAGGACTGGATAATCTTAATAAGCTAATTCAACAGTCAAAAGTGGATATCTTCAGTTTCAATGTTCATGACGTCAAACGAACGTCGGTGAACATTTATCAGCTCGTTTGATAAAAACATGTCTGAAAGAGTTTGAGCAGGTTTTTAAAACGAATTAACATGTATTTTTTTTCTAGAACAGACATTCAGGTACGAAAATATTGAAGTTTCATTAACATTGACCCTAGTTTCATGATTATACAAAAGTTCTTATTTTTTTAAAGTAGGCTGTCCTCAAAGCTATGTAGCTTTAGGTGCCATGAATTGTACGCTAATAATACTCATGTAATTCCATTTTTAAATGTTTTTTTAAAGAAAAATTGTTTCAATTTAATTTTAAGTTTACTGACCTATTTCTTCAATTTAGTATCCTATTTTCTACCTATACCTTTGTGGTCATTTTGCGTGTGTTTTTGTAGTCCCTTTACCCCTCACTGAGAACTGATGACCACATCCATCACCGCAATTACCCTCGTTAGTTCAAACTTACGCAACAACGGCCACCATTTTTTGCCGAGTTTTAGATTCAGCTTAAACGACGCTGCAAAACATCCGTTACAGGGAAGTACTTTTTCAACCAATTAGAATAGCCATTGCCCTAAATATCACCTTTTTTAAAATAAATACAAATAAGGAGATTAGGTAAATCTAAGCTATTATGCACAATTGGGTGAAGAATATCGCAGGGATATTCCTAGACTGTATTTTAAGCAATTACAACAAATTATAACAATAAAAAAATCTAATCAGCATTAGTTCGAAATCCGTGATCTAATAATTAAGAAGTTGCTAATTAAATAGCAGGCAAAAATAGCTCTTACGATCCATAGGATTAATATCCCTGGCGCATTCCTAGATATTAGAGTCAAATCACCAGCCATCATTGCAATTTGTCTCTCTCGCCATATTGCAATATAACCATCAAACAGATAAATTGGCTAACACACTGATGTACTATCGCCACATGTACTATCTTAGGAAAGAGAATCTGTGATGATGTACTATCAGAGAAAAGAGTCACTGTGATGATGTACTATCAGAGAAAAGTGTAATTGCATGTTGCTAATTTTACAAATCACAGCTTGCATATAACCTATCATTTTCAATTTGTCGTCGTGTACTCAGACCAATTTTAAAATATCAACAAACATTACAACAATTTGTAATTAGTTAAGTTCTTCTTTGGAAATAATCAATCAAAATACACTTTTTCAGACTTTAAGAAAATGCATTTAAATTTAGCATATTTATTTATGGTGTTCCAACGCTTTTATATGACATACATTTCTTGGTAAGATGATACGTTTATTGCTAGATATCGAATAAGAAAAATTTGTCAGTGTTGCTGCAAAGCAACACTGTACAACTGAGTTTGGAAAATGTTATTGGTGATTGTTGCTTCAGATGCATACTAAACTGTACAGCTTATAATGGTTCGTTTCCTGAAAGCAACATTATGCCTTATAGGTTTGAAAAAGATGTGCAAGATAAATTCTTAACCATTTATCCGCACTTCTAATCAAACTTGAAGAGAAAGAAAAAGAAGAACTGAATTTTACTGAATTCTTCAGTAAAACCTCAAGTGAATAATGTTTAGTCGTAGTTAGATATAACTCCGCTCATTCATTCAGCATCTTCAATCTTCTACACGAATGGCTGTTGCTAGTATAATAAAGAGAGAGTCAACTCATTTCCTGTGCCGCGAAGAAGTGACAGTGCGAGAAATTTGCCTATGATAAGATAGTGTGACCTAGATACAGTGCCATGGAGGAAATTAAGGGAATGGAGAAGTTAGTTAGGTGCGTTATAGGTAAATTGCTCAAAAAAAATAGCTCGAAAACAGATGCTGGAAAACAATTGCTTGAACAAACAATTGAATGAATGATAAAAACTTTTAGTACCTAGTTGCCCGTTGGTATGAGCCTGATAGTACAGAAGGTACACGTTGGTATGAGCCTGATAGTACAAAAGGTACACGTTGGTATGAGCCTGATAGTAGAGAAGGTACACGTTGGTATGAGCCTGATAGTACAGAAGGTACACGTTGATATGAGCCTGATAGTAGAGAAGGTACACGTTGGTATGAGCCTGATAGTACAGAAGGTACACGTTGGTATGAGCATGATAGTACAGAAGGTACACGTTGGTATGAGCCTGATAGTACAGAAGGTACACGTTGGTATGAGCCTGATAGTACAGAAGGTACACGTTGGTATGAGCCTGATAGTACAGAAGGTACACGTTGGTATGAGCCTGATAGTAGAGAAGGTACACGTTGGTATGAGCCTGATAGTACAGAAGGTACACGTTGGTATGAGCCTGATAGTACAGAAGGTACACGTTGGTATGAGCCTGATAGTACAGAAGGTACACGTTGGTATGAGCCTGATAGTACAGAAGGTAAACGGTGGTATGAGCCTGATAGTACAGAAGGTACACATTGATATGAGCCTGACAGTAGAGAAAGTACACGTTGGTATGAGCCTGATAGTAGAGAAAGTACACGTTGGTATGAGCCTGATAGTAGAGAAAGTACACGTTGGTATGAGCCTGATAGTACAGAAGGTACACGTTGGTATGAGGCTGATAGTACAGAAGGTACACGTTGGTATGAGCCTGATAGTACAGAAGGTACACGTTGGTATGAGCCTGATAGTACAGAAGGTACACGTTGGTATGAGCCTGATAGTACAGAAGGTACACGTTGATATGAGCCTGATAGTACAGAAGGTACACGTTGGTATGAGGCTGATAGTACAGAAGGTACACGTTGGTATGAGCCTGATAGTACAGAAGGTACACGTTGGTATGAGCCTGATAGTACAGAAGGTACACGTTGGTATGAGCCTGATAGTACAGAAGGTACACGTTGATATGAGCCTGATAGTACAGAAGGTACACGTTGGTATGAGCCTGATAGTACAGAAGGTACACGTTGGTATGAGCCTGATAGTACAGAAGGTACACGTTGGTATGAGCCTGATAGTACAGAAGGTACACGTTGGTATGAGCCTGATAGTACAGAAGGTACACGTTGGTATGAGGCTGATAGTACAGAAGGTACACGTTGGTATGAGCCTGACAGTACAGAAGGTACACATTGATATGAGCCTGATAGTACAGAAGGTACACATTGATATGAGCCTGATAGTACAGAAGGTACACGTTGGTATGAGGCTGATAGTACAGAAGGTACACGTTGGTATGAGCCTGATAGTACAGAAGGTACACGTTGGTATGAGCCTGATAGTACAGAAGGTACACGTTGGTATGAGCCTGATAGTACAGAAGGTACACGTTGATATGAGCCTGATAGTACAGAAGGTACACGTTGGTATGAGCCTGATAGTACAGAAGGTACACGTTGGTATGAGCCTGATAGTACAGAAGGTACACGTTGGTATGAGCCTGATAGTAGAGAAAGTACACGTTGGTATGAGCCTGATAGTAGAGAAAGTACACGTTGGTATGAGCCTGATAGTACAGAAGGTACACGTTGGTATGAGGCTGATAGTACAGAAGGTGTCCGTTGGTATGAGCCTGATAGTACAGAAGGTACACGTTGGTATGAGGCTGATAGTACAGAAGGTGCCCGTTGGTATGAGTCTGATAGTACCTAGGCACACATCTCTGGTTCAGATCTGTCGCAATTTCATTCGTGTGATCTGAGTGAGGATATTGGCGAGGTGGGGGTTCTAATATGCAGCAGAGAGAGCCATGCCAATCAAACTCCATCTCAAGTAATGGAGTTACAGACGGACCCTATATAGTGGCAACAAATTGCACCGCCTAAACTCAATCACTCAAACGTCACAATCAAAGCATTAGATATTTATCAAAGACTTTAACCTCGGAACTAAAGGCCGTGAAGGAATAAACATACAAGGGACTTTGAAGGAGTAGTCTGAAATAGAAGTGAATCTATGAACAGAGGAATTAAACAAACGGTGTACAAGTTAGTTAACTAACTCTAACAATTTATTAATTGCTAACTACATACTATTAAATGGACTGAATTATTTTAGTTTTATTCGAAAAAATTAGACACTCTTTTTAATGGAAGAAAAGAATATGAATGCAAAAAATCATAGTTTTACACTTTATCGGTCTTAGCTGGATTGTCTAAGATATAATTTAGTGAAGAATAACGTCTGCTTTAACTGAAAGCCAAATCGCTGACGTCAAAAAGAAATTAAATACAAAGGACTGGAAGAAGCAGTCACAAAGGAAAGTGGCTCCATGAACAAAGGCAAAATTATATGGATATAATTCTCCAATATTTTGCTTGAACATATCATTAGAATTTTTCGATCGACTATAGCGTTATAACTTAAAGATTAAAATTATAACTCGAGATATATTTTACCAGTCCAAATTAGTTATCAACATAACCAATATTTTCATTACCAACCCATTTCTAAATTCATCAAATGATGAATATATCTAGCGGCGTTACGTCGATTAGAACCAACCAAGGCAATCCTAGCATCACGAAAAAAATCCGTTCGAAATCTCATATGTGAGTTAAATTGAATCCAGACAATCATGGTTCGAAGATTACGGAGCAATTCCACTGAAATTGCAAGCCCAGCTCTGACGCAGATGGAAAAATCACTCATGAACATTCAGTCGAAAATCACGCGAATTGAGAGGAGATGATGGGGGGATTTGTCCCCCCCCTCCAACTGCTGGGGGGGGGGGATTGGGTAGGCATGAACTGCTAGGGGAAAGGGGAGGGGTAAATAATTTAGTGGGGTTTAACGCCTGCTTCGGAATAAAAGGCCATATCGTCAAAAATAATAGAAAATAAAAGGGATTTTAATAGGGGAGACAGAAGGAAAGAAGCAAAGTGATAAAGATAAATCAAAAGATAATATGAAATCAAAAGATTATATGATACTCCCATTTGCAGTTATTTCATTTCCCAATATATAGGGTAGGCTCCAAGTTATCGAACTGTTCCAGATACCTCGAAACTTCAGTTAAGTATGAACCACCATTCAGTTCGTCAAAAATAACATTCTTAAGATGATAACAGTTAAAATATTCTTAACATTAAAGAGGTTAAAACTGAATAGTTATCCAAACATCTAAAATAAATATTGTGAATTCTATTGCTTAGAAGAATTGCTCGTTAAAAGAGCTGAGACAATAATTTTTTAAAAACATACATCCTGAAAATATTATAGACGGAGAGAATTAAACATTATTAAATGGTTCAAGACCAGCGGTATATAGTATTTTCTACCAATTCCTTTCGTCTATGATTTTAAAAGCATATTGTCACAACCCTTCTCATTAGGTATAACAACCAGGGTAATAAAAATAAAATCCATCTGGTGTTTAGATAGTAATAACTTAAGCAAGTAGACCTCTGTACCACTCTGCGCATAGGGCGCTACTAATTCTCATACTCAATATTGTGGAGCGTAGCAAGGCGAGTGTTGGGGTAATTTATTGCACTATTGGAAAGCTTTCCTGGAAGATCTAACCAATTGCCCCATAGAGACGAAGACCCAAACACTTAGCGCAAATGAACATCAATAATGCCATAAATAGAAATGTTCTACCTAGAAGCATTATTACATAGAAACTATAACGCATTATAGATTATATTGGGAACATTAGGGGGAAGAACGAATATGCCCCCCTCCTCCATCCCCGCGATCGCTAACCTAACCTTATTTAGGTGAATTAGTGTGGCGTAAATTCAATCAGTAATGTGTAGATTTTGTCACCATCACACCTATTCGGAGGCCTCATGCGAGTTTACAATACACTGGAAAAATCCGCCTGGGAAACGAATACACTGGGATGATTTCGAAATATTCCTGTCACCCTGATAACCCTATTACGACCAGAGTTAGCACCCACTTTCCGAGTACTGCCACCGTTACTCTACATCAGTGGTTCTTAAAGTGGGGTTGCCCGGCAACCCTTTGGGGCCTGGATTGTAAATAGGGGGTGCATGGGATTGCTGTTGTATGTGTTACTTATAACTTTAAAAGTTCGGTTGTTGCAGCAATTATCATGCAGAATATACATGAAGTATATTTGAACTTTTTTAAATGATAGTAACCAAATACGTCTATCATAATTGTAGCTTTTCAATCCATTTAAATGCAATACTCATGGGATGCCTGAGAAAAGCAAAGGGTGTGCGAGAACCATACTCTAAGAACCGCTGTTCCATATCGAAAGTCACGTTTAATAACTATCTTCCTCTGTACCAGTAACAGTTCCCAAGGATCTGCTTTGTTTGTTTGAGTCTTATAAAAAGAGGGAGAAGTTGGCGGCAGCAGATGGTAGCGAATAACTCAAGAGTCTGAAGAAAAATGATAGAGAACACAATGCAACGCATCGGACATTCAAACAGAACCTATTGTATCACTAATCAAAAAATTGCAGTCTACAGGCCTCATCATCTACTGTGTCAACTGGCCTCATCATCTACAGTGTCTACAGGCCTCATCATCTACAGTGTCTACAGGCCTCATCATCTACAGTGTCTACAGGCCTCATCATCTACAGTGTCTACAGGCCTCATCATCTACAGTGTCTACAGACCTCATCATCTACAGTGTCTACAGGCCTCATCATCTACAGTGTCTACAGGCCTCATCATCTACAGTGTCTACAGGCCTCATCATCTACAGTGTCTACAGGCCTCATCATCTACAGTGTCTACGGGCCTCATCATCTTCTCTCTGTAACTCCTTATGTCAGTCACTCTCTGTACCTGACATTATTAAATAACTTCATTTAGCAGTCTGAATATTTCTCTCTCTCTGAATACCTATTTTTACCTCGCTATTATTAGCTACTTAATTAAATCTTGGAAGGAGGCAAGTCTGTGATGTTAATTGAATTCACAGACATTCTCCATATCGAGAGCTAATTAGAAGTTGTTC